>JAGDQP010048046.1:0-14857 GCA_022664845.1 Lepisma saccharinum
TTATATTTCATCCAAACAAATTGAAGGCTACACTCAGAAAATCTGTAATTTACGAACGAAAATTGAAAATTGCTTTGCCAAGACGCAGTGTATGTTACCTTACGGGTTGGTGTTTATTAGATTTCCCAGTAAAGTTTCAAAACAGAATACATTGATCAAAATAGTTTGTATTACATAACATTGGAATGGCTCTATTGATGTACAAGCAAAACGTCACTAGCTCGAGCCCCCAACATTTCCAATTAATGAGAATTAGAGAAGTAGAAACGAAAACATTCAAAATACACTTTAATTTCTTCAAATCTTGCTCTCATTGTTTAGAGGTCTCTAAGTTTTCTGGACCTACAAGGCATCTTTTCCAATTATTCAAGGTATTAACCTGTTTATGTGATGTAGTATGTGTCATTACGTTTTAGAATTTTGCAAATTTACAGAAAATGTTTGAATCATTTGTTTATGGCTTTTAGACAACTCTGGCTCAGGCTTGGATAGATGCTAGTGGAGAGGAATTTAGAGGTACTCGTCTATGGACTATTTTGGAATTAACGTCCCTGAATTTGGCTGACATGAGTGAAGAAAAACATCGTAGAAATCTCACTCAGGATGTGCAACCCCTGAAGGAGTTTTCAGAACTTTCCGATTCCTAGTTTCAGTATTTGCAGTCAACCTGGAATAGCACCGCAAGATTTCTTTTTATCGTACTGGGGGCAAGGGTGTCAGTTTTCAATTCCAGTTTATTTTTGGACATGTGCAGAATAAGAACAGAGTTTCTTATCGTAACCAAACATATAATTTTGATCAAGTGTTAGCTGCCGCCCTTTCGATGATGTACTTGAGCAGAATGAGAGAATATTCTAAGTGAATGAGGATTGGTCTTCGCGCGGCGTTCAGTAACCTCCTGGCCACATATAATTCCATACTGAAGAAAGTCGAATATATATCCTAGTTCTTTAGTAAGTACCCTTGTTGCGATTCTCATTTTCTACATCAACTTAGAATGCGTCTCTCTCTAAAGTGTAGACAAAATGTTATAAAGGATTTTTTTTCTTCTTTGCAGGTATCCTATACTATTCTTTTCGCCGTGCTTATGCTCTCTGGAGCATCTTATGGTAAGGATATTTCCTTCATATTACAACATATGACGTAATGAAACTTTCTGAACAATTGAGAATGAAAGTATTATTTTGAAAGTAACTAAGCATGCAAATATATCTTACTAGTATTCAGTTCACCAGATATATAAAATTAGATATCAAACTTTTATATAACTTAAATTGGTTTTGTACTATTTTGAGAATAAGTTATTAGTTATTTAATACGCTAATTTCGCCTGTATCTTGATCAGAAATTTCGGATGACATGCAAAAGAATCATCTGCAAACGAATAATAAAATGGTATACTTTATGGCCCAGATAAGTGCATATGATTAGAGAACTTCAGTGCGCATCCACGTCCAAATGGACATTTTGTAGCTTGTAATTTAGCGCAATATGCGATTCACTACTATCGAAATAACTGCCATACACGATAAAAAATTCGTTCAAAAATTTAGAACTGTTTGTGTTCCGTTTTCCAAACTTTTGTGTATTTTGTCTTGTATACAGAGTGTCGCAAAATAACACCGACTAAACCACCTCATGAAATTCCTGACATCAAAATAAGGAAAAAGCGTATCGACCAGTCAGGGTGCACAATTGATTCTTTTTGGCACTATACGCTGTCGAAAGCCTGGAGAAATGATTTCTAAATATTAATATTTCCAATACCGTTAACACTAAAATAGAGACTGGAAGGTAAGACTTCAAACTTACTTTATCCAAGAATGCATATTCTAAAACTATGCAATGGCTGCGCAAGGAGTTTCCCAAAGAAAGCAGCAGATCTTTCAAAAAATTCTCTGAAATAAAGGTGGGTTGAAATAAGTATGAATAAGAGAACCTTCCAGGAATTAACAATAATTCGTTTCCGGCAATATCTCTAAAAGACTACCTTTGCGGAATGATTTTTTAGATATGCTTGGTTGAATAAAGAAAAGGGGTAAATTACATACATTTCAACGAACATTTTATGTATTAGTTATCAGTTGGGACGGACGTAATCCATGGTGCTGTTACCGCCCATACACTTCATTTTATATTTTTTATCGTTATGAATAAAGAGACGGTCCTTGACCGATTAGAAGACAATGATTACGTTTAACATCCGTACTCATAATGAAAGTCGTCTTATTGGTGCTTATTTCAATCCACGTTGATTTCAAAAATTGGCTGAGAATTTCCTATTTTCTTTAGGGAATCCCGTGCGCATCCATTGCACAGTATTGGAATATCCATTTTTGGATAGATCAGGATTGAAAACTTTAAGGACACCATGCCGCCAGTGCTCTATAGTTACTGGTATTGGAAATGTCAAGTTCTAAAATTTAGTTTCCCATAATTTTGACAGCCTATAACGTCAAAACGAAGCATTTGTGCATTCTCGCAGGTTTTTACCTTTTTTCTTTCAATTATGTCAGAATTCTCGTGAGGTAATTTTGCCCTTGAATTTTTACAGCACTTTCTATATGATTTTAGAATTAACCAAAACATTCTTTGAAACTGCTACATTCATGCAAATAACATGTAAGTATTAGATTACACGAATAGATCCGTTTCTGTGCGCCGGAACAAGACCCGCTGGCTTGGACCCCAACCAATCCGGTATTCAAACAATTAAGTATAAAAGTTGAAGAATTTAAAGCTTATTAGGAAACATTTTTCTACTTATATTTCTTAAATCATACTTCCTTTATTGGAAACGTTTAACGTTTTAGTGATCCTATCTACATCGTGCGTGCATATCTAACATGTAAGTAGCTAATGCCATGTAAAACATCCTAAAATGAAAAATGTAATCCTTTTCAAATTTTGTTGAGTAATTTTACGACACTTGTACATGTAACAGAAAATAACCAGATGCTGTTCAATTAGTCAAATTTCGTTGGCAGATTTACATTTTACAATGCAGAAATTAGGAGGGGGCAAATTGCATTTGCAGAACAAAATTTAGGTGCGCTCGACGACAAACTTTCGTCCTAACGTACCGAAAAAAGAAAACCACAGTAAATTTCCAATTTTTCTTGATACCTAACGAAGTCTATTGCTTACGTAACTCGCAAGCTTATCGCTGTAGTAACAAACCTTTGCAAATCGACTCTATCCTGGGAAAGAACAAGCCAGTTTTCAGCATGGACAATTGGTGAACCGTTCTTTTTTATTCCCATTTTTCTCTTATAAATGTCTCAAGGCGAAAATTTAGTGCAATGTAAATATATTTTTCTAATTCACATTAGTGGTCTCCAATTATTTAATCTATGTATACGCTTAGTAGTGTTAGCAGGATATAACTCTACACTCTGTAACACGTTGTTACTCCAATATTTGTATATCGATAAACAATGAGTATATCTTCATTCATATTACACACAGAAAATCTGATACTCGTAGATAGTTTAAAATGTACAAAGTTCAATATTTAAACAAATACATAGATATGTAGAAATAGAAAAGAGAGTGAGGGAATGAGGAAGAAGGGTGACAGAGAGAGAATGATGTAAAGAAAAGAGAAATTAGATGCGTAGTTTCCATAAAGATTGAATTAAATGATCGCAACATTTTAGGTTGACATCTTCAGAGTGAAATTACTGCTACAACTTAAATTTAGATTCTTTAGTACAATGTTAGAGTATGCAGTTTAATATATTATTTGTTATGTGTACCATCCAAGGCTTTAAAAGTTGTTCATCTCTGAATATTTAGGTGCTCTCGTTGGTACAACTGGAGTAAGCAGCCAAAACAACAACAGGATTTCAGTAGCCACAGTTCCAGTACTGAGGACCAGACCTGGTTTGGCTGGTACCGGACTTGGTTTGACTGGTGCTGGGCTCGGTTTGGCTGGTACTGGACTTGGTTTGACTGGTGCCGGAATCGGCTTGTCTGGTACTGGAATCGGCTTGGCTGGTACTGGAATCGGCTTGGCTGGTACTGGAATCGGTTTGACTGGTACTCGTCTCGGTTTGGGTGGTACTGGAATCGGACTTGCTGGTACTGGAATCGGTTTGACTGGTACTGGACTTGGAGGATATGGTCTTGTTGGACGTGGCCTTGGTTATGGAATTGGAAGTGGTATCGGCGGATACGGACTTGGTGCACGTGGACTCGGTCTTGGAAGTATCGGTTATCTTGGATGAATTAATTGATTTTACTGTTATGATCTTAGAGACATAAATAAAGCAGTAGATGCAGGAATGAAGTTGTTGTTTTTTGGATTGGGTTTATTCTTAATCTATTAGTTTTATTAAGACATGGTGCTGGAAGGTAAACAACGAAGCAATGGCTGAACAGCTTATGTAGTACATGCAGACTACAAATATATTTTAACCTCCTCTAATCAGAAATTTCGCCAGGTTTTTAGTTTTGGGAACTCAAGATTAAGAGGTTGTATGTGTAGTTTTGCAAGGTTTTGTCGACTTTTGAAACTGAAAATTTTAAATTGGGGAGTTCTGAAGAATTTGAGGGTGACACTTCCCACAATGGGGATCTGGCAGAATCACTGGCTCTAATAAACCAAGAACTTGCGAAATATGTGGTACAAAAGACTCATTTGCAGTATTTTCACGTGTAAAACACATTTTATAATCAATTGTGAACACGAGAAAAATTAATACATTTCCGGACTGATAGGTGAGATAATCGGAATCAAGCTTTCAGTAAGACGTATGCGCCAAGCAAACATTATATACGAACAAAAGGCGTTCAAAGAAAAAAAAGCGGAAGTGAAATTTGTTTTTCTCTTGTTATTAGGTCGCTAAATGAAAATGGAAGTTAACATTTTAATGAGAATCCATTGGTCTGCATTATGAAGTTTTATTGTGATTATGATCATACAAAAGCCATAGGATATATTTGTAATTAATATACGCATCGTAGGAGGTAAATATATGAATGTATAAATGCCTGGCAACTAATATAATATGGAGATATTGATAGGAAATCATGGATCAGAACTTGGTAAGGCTTTATTGACATTGTTGCTGGAAACAATTCTTATTCTCAGTGGTGAATCCAAGACTGGTTTAACAAATTTCAAATGAACAATAAAGTTGTTGGTGTTGCTTTAGATTAGATAGCCACTATGGTTCGTTTCTTTATTATTCTTAAATCTAACTATCAGATTAAGGTATACATGTCGACAGACTTGTTGATGAACATTTAATGCATAAAACCCACGCGAGCCAAAGCAATATAAACCTCATTTATTAATAGGAATAGAACGTAGGTTGGTCCATAACAACATGTGTATATTGAACGTTGCATTGACCTTCCCTCCAAAGTCAAAGCAATCTTTATAAAATCATGTAATAAATTAGAGAGTATGATTTCAAAACTCTCTAGGTACATTTTCAATCATTTTTAGAAACTGCAAAAGTAAAGAAGTAAACCTGCCGAGTTTTCAGAATTTAAATACAAATTCTAAATCTATTACATGGCACAAAACAAGATTTGGAACTCACCGCCAGTTATAAAGCAAAACCACTGCTTGTAGTAGAAATCAACATTATAATTTTAAGAAATTCAGAAATGGATTGAGCGAGTTTTGGAATCACACTCTTCAATTTTGTGTCTGAGAAAAATAACCTCTAGTTCTCTTGAAACCACATATGTTCACAGCGCTACCACTGAATTCAAATATGGTTATAATTCTATACATCTTATTAATTGTAAAATATAGTTTTATTTTGATGGGTTTGAATTATTCACACCAGTGATTTTTATGTATATAGGCACTTGGGCAAGACGATATTCAAGGTACTGTTAGGTCTTGTAAAGTAACATCCACATAGAATGGAAAAGAATCTTGCCTGTACTATACAGAACATTTCCTATAACCTCCATCATAGTATTCGGAAAACAATACTTATTACATTCGGAAATCTTTTATATTTTTTTCAAGCTTTACTTATGCTGGACAGATATTGATGTTGGAAAAACTGTTCGAACATTGTTTTTGTTACCATGTTCTGAGTTCTGTGTTGCATTAAGAAAGGTGGTAGTAGGTAGGTTACTGTTTCCTAGATTGCGAAGGTAGAAAGTTCATTCTTCTCGCACTATCAACCAATGTCTAGAGTTTCATCAACCAGCTAGTGCTACATATCTTCAAAAGATATAAAGGGCAGAGAAAAGTAATAAACTTATTTTACTCATCCACAGTAGATCACTTTTCTTTTTCCTTTGTTCAAAAAGAGATTCAATTGAAGTCAAGGCCTGTAAGGTTTCGTTTGTTTTAAAACAGGAAAAGGAGAGGTTTGTTTGCTTATACAATATGGAAGGGGACAATTATGTCCAGAAAATAACATCTAGTGTTACTGTCTTCCCCACCAGTAGTAGTTTTAATTATATCGGTTAAACACTATTATTAATTTATCTGTAGATTTGAGGGAATTGCAGTTTAAGACATTTGAAATTGATCTCAAGGATTAATGTGTCAAATGTTTCTTAAGAATTGAGCTCATGGAGATTGGGCAAGAACAAAGAACACTTAACCATAGTTACCATCTGAAGGACTTAATAATTATATTAAAAATTACATACAAAACATATTTTTCATTGAAAATCAAACTCCAACATTTGTAGCACAGTGTAGAACAAATCGATAATGTCTTCCTAATAGGTTGTTAATTTTGTGCTTTCTTTACTAAATCCATAAATGTGGTTTTGGTATGATATTATACACAACATGACAGTAGCTGTGGTCTAAAATCAGAGCTGAAATCGGGACACTCTTGGTGACCCGGTCTGACCTGAACATCGATAACCCGGAGATCTAATCCGAAACATGATCCAAATGACCCGGTAGCCCGATTGACCCGGTCTGGACTATATAATTAACTGTGAATTTTTGCGTCGTGTTTTCGTGCTCTGGGATAACTTCTCAGGTCCTAGTCACCCCTAAAAGAAACACTGTTCAAACACAAGAAAATAATTAAAAATTCTATCTTGTCCTTCAGGCTACCAGGTCTTAAGCCTAAACCCTGTGATCCTGTGCAAAACTTGACCGGAATAACTCTGTCTTCAATACCTTCCTACTAATTTGTTTTTCGAGAAAGGACTAGATTAATGCCGACAGGATATATTTATGCTTAACGTCCTTTATTTTTATTGTTTTATCCTCTCTAGCGGCTCTTCTATGAGCCACTTCTGTTTATTGTTGTCACATTGTGTCAATCTCCTTCCAACAATATGATCTTAGACTATACTGGTTAGAACTAGAAGGTTCTAGAATGTAGTCAATAAGTGAAACCAAATGGTAATGAAGATCATTTTCCGTAATGTAGCAGAAGGGTCGTTTTTAAATGACTTCCCAAATAAATCTTTAGAAGATATGGATTCTGAAATTGATCATTCGAAAACAGATTATAGAGTTCGTTTACATGAGTATAAGTATACATAAACCAATTGAAGTATGTAAACCTATGGAAAAAGGAGGAGCTTCCAAAGGAATGGAAAACCTCAATAATAATTCCGGTTTATAAAAAAGAACAAAAATCGGACTGTAATAATTACCGCAGAATCTTCTTACTCAGAACATGTTACAAATTATTGAGTAATATACTGCTAACTCCCCTAAGCGTATACGTAGATGAAATAATTGGAGAACACCAATGTGGATATAGAAGAAATAGATCCACGTTGGACCAGATTTTCGCCTTGAGACAAATCTTGGCGAAGAAATGAGCTGGACTGTTCACCAGATATTCGTTGATTTTAAGAACGCTTACGATTCTATTAAAAGGGAAAAGCTATACACTATCCTGGTAAAATTTGGAATTTCGTAGAAGATTGTTTAACTTGTGAGGATGTGTTTCATCGACTCCATAAGCAGAGTACGGGTAAGCAGATAATTTCAAGATTCACAACGGATTGAAACAAGAAGATGCCTTCTCATAACTACTGTTTAACTTTGCTTTAGAATATGCGATCCAGAAAATAAAGGAGGACAAAAAAAGACTACCGTTGAATAGTTTGAATTAACTGTTCGTGTGCGTGGATGATGTAGATTTGCTAGGGGAAGATATAGAGGCACTACAAAATAACACCGAAATCTTAATAGATCCCTGCGATAAGATAGGTCTACAGGTAAACATAGAGAAAACAAAATACATGATAACGAGCCGAAACATATGGAATAACGGAAATAGGTACATAACAATTAAGAATGAGAACATCAAGATAGTAAACAAAATTAAATTCTTGGGAGCATATGTAACAAGTAAAAACAAGGCAACGGAAGAAATAAAAAGTCCTTTAGTATCGAGGAATGCATGTTTCTATTCAGTCAAAAAAACTTCTAACATCGCGACTAATATCAAGGAAATTGAAATTAAAAATATACAGAACGGTTATTTTGCCGGTAATACCTCACGGTTGCGAAAGTTGGAGTACGACCCTAGGAGATGAACATAAATTACGAGTATTTGAAAATAAAGTTCTGAGAAAGATATAGCGGCCGAAACTATACGAGATGACTGGAGAATTAAGGAGATTGCATAATGAAGAACTTCACGGAGTGTACGACTCACCTAATGTAAGAACAATGAAATCATAACGACTAAGATGGGCAGGTCATGTACCTCGGTTGGGAGAAAAACGAAGATTATATCCCATCTGGGTTGAAAAACCGAAGGGAAAGAAACCGATGGGAAGACTGAGACGGTATTAGAAGGACCGTTGGAAGGACAATATTAGAAGGTATCTTCGAGAAGCAGGTTTCGTGATGAAAACTTGCTTGATCTAGCCCAGGATAGAACCCGATGGCGAACGTTTGTTACTGAGGCGATCAACTTGCGAGCTCCGTAAACCATAGAGTGAGTAAGTAAGAATAAATTATCCTATAGAGCTAAAAAGACGTTTAATTATTATTTTGTATTTGTTATTGTTGAACCCGATGTGTTAAGTAAGATGCAGCAGAATTAAGCATTAGGACGCCAAATTCCTACTTTCAGAATCCCTATCCTTTACACAAATGAACATAGACGTCAGTTAAATTAAAATTTTAATTTCCGGGAACAAACTAGCCTAAAACGATATGTCGCATGATCCTATTTGGAATTCTTGATTTGAATCTAACACGATATCGGCTTTCAAGATGGCAATCATGGTGGTTTTACCCAAGCCAGCTGCAACCCATCACCAATTGTCACCATCCCATCACCATAACCCCAAGGTTGGATCAGAGTTTCACAATTGTTTCAACACAAATGTATTCAGACTTATGCCTTACCGTGTACAAATAGACACAAATCGACATTTCTAAAACAAAATCCTATTAAAAAATAACGATGTGATTTTCGTACAGTACATGTTAACGCTTAGTGGGAAAAAATATTTAATGTAAATATCGGCTGATCAGCTGAGATAGTTCACTTGTAAGACCGACTATGCGGCCGGAAGCTATTACTGAAAACTCAAAGCTGTACTAACAACGTGTGAATATCCTCAAGTAGAAGAAACTGTGTTAGGATCAAGCTTAATTAATTGATTTAATGAACAAGCATCAGTCTCTCATAGTGCAATAAGTCCCAAAATCTTTTAGTAGATCACCCATCAGCAAAATGTACAATATATATAATCTAAGCAACTGTGGGCTTGTAAACTGTTGATTGCAGCCTAACTACAAATATATTGCCATTAACTTATAGGAACCTTATATCCAGGCTGCAATACATGTTCAACTCTTCATAATATGTATTTCAGCATTAATTAAGTCCCCAGGTCTTATCTAATCAATTGGCTATCTACTTAAAACTCAATGTACGGTTTATAAAGATTTAACTAGATCTATACACTACACTTTTCAATCTTTAATGCTAGTTTTCCGTACATAATACAATAAACCAGGTTTCTTTGTTTTTCATTTACACAACATTATGACTGTTAAAGCTTCTGAATTATTCTTCACACGCCACTATACAAGGACATATAGGCAGCACAAACATCCGGTGACCACCATTACAATATTCCACGGAAATACTGAAAATAACAAAGTTTAAAAAATACTAACACAAAACGCACACTACTGCAAGTAGTATATTCTGATTTTAACTTATCGTCTTCCGAAGTAAATCTATGGCGAAATCAGCAACTGAACAAAAATGAAAATATTAATTTTAGATAAAGAAAATGGGATACGTACTCATATTTAGTCGTGTGGAAATATATATAAATGACATATTTTGGTTTGAAGAACAAATTCGATGTTCTGCATTGTAATTGTCATTGTACTAGTAAGTAAATTGACCGTTCAAGAAAATGGAAACAACGTTAGGTACGCAGCGGCCAAACAATGTTGGGTACAAGGTTAGGCAAATACATGTACCGTATCAAAGAGAATTTATTTTATGGAAAGGATTTGTAGAAAAGATTAAACATTAAACAAATATATATTGTTTTACATTTAATTTTACTCATTTTACATAACTTATTTACATGAAGTATTGATACGTAACTAACTAACCCAAGAGTCCGTGTCCTCCTACTCCAGCATGGAGGTTCCCACCGACTCTCTTGACGATAGCGTTGAAACCGTTGACATCATCAGCTCCGTAAGAGACAATTCTTACACTGCCATCAGGTTCCACCAGACTGTATTGTCCTTTGACCACTGGACCATCACGGACTTCCACTTGATTCTTGTTGTCTCCAGTCACAGCGTCATTCACGCTGTAACCGAATTGGTATCGGGGGTAAGCCTGCAAACAGAAAAGAAAGATCTATTCATCATATCCAAATCACTGCAATTTCCTTTCGACATAAGGAAAATACACTGGAATGATACATTTAAGAGAACGGGAAATTTGTATCTTCTGTTTTTAATTATTGTTGCAAACATTAGATCTTTTCGCTGGGAAGAGTGTCTTAAAGTTCAAAGAGGAACGTTGAATGTTTAATTTTCCTGAATTTCTTGGTGCCACGTTCAGATGTTATGAGAATTTCATAACAAAACCACTAAACAAATTATAAAAATTTTAATAGTAATCTAAGTAGAGTTTAGTAGTAGTCCTTGGGATGTTTTAGTACATTGTCTATAGACATTTAATTTATATATTTATTTTACTTATTTTGATTTACGTTTTTGTGTCAGAGAGGGAGCTGTCGCTCAATCCTTTCACATGTCTGTGAAATGACATTTACTAGTGAGCAGTGGCGTAGCCAGGATTTTGTTGTGGAGATGTCCGTCACTGGAGTCAGTAATTTTTACCTGGCATATGAACATAGAGAATGCACTCGCTATGTTAAAAAAATGTTCTCTTTCTACTTTCAAATTGCGAACTATTCCTCCGCTTGTGGAATTATCTATTATCTATGTTATTTTGCCCATAAATAGAATTTAACAGGTGTGACTTTATAAGAGAGGCATTTATAAATGATAATTCTTAACCTATATACTAGCGAGGGATAGTCTTAGCCTCAAAAGAAATAGTTGTTTGTTCATAAATTGTGTACAGCCTAGATGGAAAATTCCAAGACTCAAATAAATTCTATTATTTATTTTTAAATATGCTTTCAAAGTAGTCGTGTAATTTTACTTTAATGGAATTTAAATGGGATTTTAGACATTTATTTTCTTTTTCAACGTTTTAAATAAAAACGGCGAAGTTGCGTACATAAAAATAGAATTAACACAGTATGACTAAAATGTTATAACACAAGTAAATAATACTTAGAGAAACATTTCACAGTATAAATTGATATCTTTTCAGCTGAAAAAATATTTTAACAAGCAAAAAATGTTCTCTTTACAAAAGCAATTTTCTCTTAGCACTCCTGGCCATTTCGTCAAGAACTTCTTCTGTGGTGATGGCCACTGGGTAATGGATTGACATGAAGGCAAGTCCACTTAATCTCTCGTTTTCCATGCTGTAGCTTTTTATCCTTTTCATGGATGAGAAAAACTTCTCAACTTCGGCAGTAGAAACTGACAAGGTTGCGAACACTTTTAGTAAATAGCTAAAGTTGGGATAAATATGCTTGTCACAATGATCCAAAACCGCCATGATCCACTTTAGCCTTTCTGTTACTCTTGTGTTACTATACTTTTCGCACCAAAGCATTAATTCTGACTCGATTGCTGAATTCGGAGCTCGGCCATTAAAGAAGTTGTTTTTGGAAAAAATACCACTTTTGAAGGATTTATATTTTTTGGGAGTAGCACATCAAAAGCTTCTAGGATTTCCCTATTCTTCTCAAATCGATCCACAAGTCCAGTTATAAGTGAGTCCAAGCAGGGGATGAAACACGATCTTCTGTAATATTCTTCAGTGGTGTTATGAGGTGGGTTGTCCCTTTCACTTTGTCGGCCTGCTTAAAATAGAATTTTGATTTTGGCGGAAAAGCATTTTCACGAATGACTCGGCTTTGTTGAACAATTCAGAAAACTTCCTTATGTCACTCTCGGCTCTTGCATTTGTCGGTTGAGGTAGTTCTTGGAGCACTGAAATTATTTTGTCAGCGTATTTTACAGCAGAGGACAAGTTACACTCGGGTTTTTGAAGGTACTTGGTAAGAGGTAAAGTTATGTTGAATACAAATCCACATATAACTAATTCAATAAGAAAACTTCCTTTTCCAATGGCAGATAGAAAAGTTGATGCACTAGTGGATATTGCTTTGTTAGCCTCAGATAGTTCTTGGAGAGTAACTACGACTGCTGGAAAAAACTCAGTGAAATTATTAACAGCATCTTGGCATTGAACAAATCTTGTCTCACACAAAGCAAGAAGTCGTCGTTTCTTGGTAGCTTGGATCAAGTCAGGTATGTGTTTCTATAAAAGATCGTTCGCTTGGACATTGTTTCTGAAAATGTTTGATATACCACTAACAACACCTAAGCAGTTTCTTATATAGGAAACATTAAGAGAATCGCTCAGGATTAAATTTAAGCGGTGTGCTGCACAGTGAACGTAAACTGCCTTTGGGAAGAGTTTTTGAAACCTCTGGTGAACTCCATTGATGTGAACACTAAAGGTAGAACTCCCATCATATCAGTGACCAATCACTTTGTCCATGTTTAAGCCCAGACTCTTGCAAGTTTCCAAAATTTGCCTTGAAGATGTTTTTTTTGCTGACAAATCAGGTATCTGAGCGAAACAAAGGAAATCTTTCAAAACTGGTTTTGAATCGTTAGAAATATACCTTACACATAAAGAAAACTGCTCCTCACCGGAGACATCCAAAGTCTCATCACCCGACATTCAGCATCATTTATACTTTTCATTATTATTATTTTTTATCAAATTTCCACAGATGTTTATGATTTCATTCTGAATATCTGGACTAAGGTAGCATTGCGCCCACTTTCTAAAACGTGCTTCTCAGGTTGTCATCCGTGTCAGCTCTATACCTGAGAAAATCCCTGAACTTGCGTTCTTTTTGTGGAGTTTTTTTTTCGATGCAAAGTGAACCACTGTCTATGTCCTCGTAGCGAAATTTCATTTTCGCCAGAGAAAATCACTGTCTCGATTATGGGTTTCAATAAAGTTGTTTTGTTCCTTTTCTCTCACTCTTTTGGTGTCCAACAGTCACAACATCGCTCTGTTCATCACTGCTTATCCTCAAAACATGTTCTCTGGCAACTGTTGAAAATTTGTGGTAATCTGAAATCTTGTGAGCATTGAATTTCTCTACAGCGTCTTTCCATTTTTTAAACGGAGCTACAACCAACGACCCATTTTTTTCATGAGCACCTTTCACAACATATTCTTTTCCAAAAGAACACAATGTTTACAGTATGCACCATCCTTGATTTTTGAGTAGGATAGCCACGAAAACTTATCTAGCCACTTTCTTTGAAATTTGAAGCGGGGGGGTTTCTGGTTGAACTCAGTAGTCGGGAATATAAACGTTTCACCCGCTTCAAACAAGTCTGTTAATGCATCATGTTTTAATTGGCTACTGTCTTGAACTTCGAAGGAGTTATCAGATGAATGAATTTTATCTGAAATCACTCCTATGTCTAAAGAAGTTATACTTACTTCGGAGTCTATTTCCATTGGACTACGCAGCAAGGAGGGTTTTCGTCTGTTGAAGTCGAAGCACATGCAGAACTATCTTCAATATGTTCGCTTAAATTATCTGTTTTTGCAACTTTTCGCTTAAAGAACTGTTCGATAGTCCTCTTCACATCCAGTCTCACGAAACAACACACAACCAGTTAATAACACTAACAATAACAGTACGTGTGACAGCAACAGCATAAAATACACGTCAGCTCAAAGCTTCCTCTTATAATATTAGGAGCAGACAGTTTCAGAGGACACGAACGCAGCCGAACCAAGCCGAACCTTTCCGATACCACTACCCAAATGTGAAGCCTGATATTCAAATTAGTAAGATTTATGTTGAAGATAAAAAATGAAAATTCAAACGTAGGTTAACAATCGGTTCTCATTGTCGTATATAATTAGGTAGATTTCGAAGAAAATATACCTATTGAGATCGGTACTATATGAAAGTGTGTATATATATATATATATAATAATAAATCACAGCCATATTCAATCCACTAGTGGATGAGGCCTCTCCCCGAAGGGAGGAGTTGGTCTACTACTCCCACGCTGACCAGACGGGTTGGGAGAGGAGAGCCGAAGCTCTCACTGTGATCGCCACTGTATTTTATTCACAGCAGCTCCCCAATTGTCCTCACGATGCTGGGTCAACACCGAAATTTTTGAGCCCCCACCGGGAATCGAACCCGGGACCGCTCGCACTGAAGTCGAGCGCGCTACCGACTAGGCTACGCAGGAGCTCATATATATATATA
>JAGDQP010048047.1:0-14856 GCA_022664845.1 Lepisma saccharinum
CTTTGTCAATTACATTTGAGTGACTGAGTGCACCGAACATTTGTAATTCTTCAAACATTTCGTAACATCGTTCTTCTCTCTTCTCATCTTATTAATTGGTATCTACAAGTCTCTTTGTATAATTAATTATTTACATCAAACTACTTCTTATACCAGTCTGTTAATACCTAATTACTATGCTTTATTATTTTAACGATATTCCTTCAGTTTCTTTTACTGATGTTCCCTTTAAACTTTACTTCTCTTCTTTCCTGATTTTCGTATCTTTTTACTTTTGGTTACTTGAAGCTTCCTAAGATACTGTAGATCTGTATTTGGGTAGAAACGTCATTATTTACGCCTATTTTTTAATTTAACCTATTTTTGTTTAATATTTATTTCTTTTTCCGACTTTTAATTTAGCTTGTTTCTATAGATTAGAGTTGGCAGAAGATATGTTGACTTTAGTTTTGTTAGACTTTTTGTTAAAATTAACCCAGTAGCACATGCACGTTGGCCGCTCATGGGTCCCATATCGCCCCACATCGTTAATGCGGGAGGGAGAGCGGCCCGTTTGAGTCCACGTCGATCAATGTGGGATCGACATCGATTATCAGTATCACTAATTTACCTATTTTCTAAAACTATAGTAAGTATTGTGCAAAGAATAAATAGATTTTTTTGCAAAACGTTTTGTTCATAATGAATAAATAAAAAATAGAGCCCTCTTCATGGAACCATATCGATCCATGTCGTTAACCGATATCTATATTAATCAATTTCGATCCATATGGGCAAACCGATGTTTATTCAAGCGACGCTGTATCACTCTGCTGATAAAATATAGAAGTTCATGTTGTAGTCAACACGTGGCCAGCTTTGTTTGGTGACAAAGAAGTTGTTCTTCGACCTGCTCTTCCACGGGAAGGTCATAGACAAATAAAGTGTTAAAGTTGATTGTGTTTTTCCCAAGGATACTCTGATCACTGTAACTACATAGACAAACCAACAAGATTTATAGTAATATTTATTATGTTTGTTATTGTACACCGCCAGTACCGGGAGACATTTTACACTTCGGTTTCGTTTGCACGGTAGTGTATTTTCTCGAGGCCATGTGGTTGATAAGAGAAGTTCCCCTTAGTAGATGGATAAGTTAAAGTTATATTTATTTACACTTGTTTTACATCATTTTTTTCAATTGAAGCTGTTTCATTGTAATTATGGCCATTGTACTCTGAAGTTCTTGGCAAAAAAAAAAAAAAAGTAAAAATAAAAAAGCGGAAGGGACATGAAATGATTACAATTGAGCGGAATTACAATTTTTAGCAAGAACGCAATTTTGAAAATATTATTTTACAACTAGCAGTGGTCGACAAATTGTACAATCCACTGCGAAGTGATGTAGCTTTAGCTACAGAAAAGTAGTATTCTTTACATAAGCAGTATTTTTTTTTTTACAATTTTTAATGTGTTTTACTATTTCTTGTTATTTTGTCTATGTTGGTGGTCCTATATAAAAAATGGGTTTCCTTTTAAAAACTAGTAAAAAAATCAGAATTACGTTATGTTCACAATGTCAATGACCGATATTAAGCGATGTCGATACCCAATATTGAGCAATGTCGATGCCCGATGTCGATCTATATCATTGACCGATATTGGCCAAGATATTTGCCATCCAATATGGGGCTCATGTCGTTGAACGATATCGATCGATGTCGTAAAAATCCAATATGCCCATATCGGCCGACGTGGATGTGCTACTTGGGAACTGACTGAGTAAACTGTAAAAATTATTATTATCTTGAAGATTATTTTCTATCCCTTGATTTTTTCACACTTATTTTGACTTTTCCTCTTTTGTGAGTTGCTTTTCTGAGCTATATTTTACGTATTGATGTAAGTTATTAGCTCACAGAATTCGATTTCTAAGTTTTAACTTTTTCAAAATAATTGTTTTGTTTTGTATCTCTAGATTGAATTCGAAAATATTTTTTTTATATATGTATTTTGTTTTCCGTAAAAATTCAATTATATATATATATATATTCCATTTTAACTGTAGATATATTGACCAAGTAGTGGATTGATAATAGGAATTCCTAATGAATTCTGTAGGATATTTATTAATGATTTTCTACCTTGTGCATATTTAGGGCATTGAAATGTTATTAATGTCATCTATGATTTGATCATAGTAATCTTCACCAATTAACAAATATTTTCTAAACCTTAACAATACTTAAAAACTATTTCTTTGTACAGTGGTATTATGTATTATAATTGTTAGACCTTGAAACACTGCTTCCTCAAAATCCGACAGAAAATATTCATGTTCATGTATTATATTTCTATAGATGGTTTCTTTTAAGTAACATCGTGGAACGCGCGAGGTCTCGGGCCGTCACTCACTTCTCTCACCTATTCCGACGCCACTGACTTCATTATATAGGTTTTTGACTCTCATTTGTGAAGTAAAATAAAAATAAAGTCCAACAAAAAATCTTTTAATTTTAGATGGGTCTCCTAATTTGGTAATATATTATATATTTTGTTATATACCTTTTACTGTAGTTCAACTCTGTTTCAGTCAATCAAAAGCTTAGGAATTTAATGCTGCTTATAAACAATATTTCATTTTATTTATGCCATAGCAGCACCAGTCACGTTGCACAATTATTTATTGACCAAACGTTGGGTTTAACAAACAAAAATTCTCAAATTGAATGTCTTGTTTTATATGCTGAGTTAGAATTTTCCTTTTCATACACATAGGCTTACTTTATTACGATTATCAAGCAGTTTTAGTTCTACAAGTATTATTAACATTTAGTGATGTACACAATGAAACCAGATGTCCCAACAGCCTGGAAACACTGTAATTCATTGGAAGACGTATACAACGTGTTCCAAAATAACACCGACATACCTGCCTCACGAGATTCCTAACATGAAAATAAGACAAAAAGTATAGAGCATAGAGGGTGCACAAATACTTCGTTTCGACTTTATGGGTTGCCAAAAGCGTGGGAAAATGAACTTTAGTGCTTTATATTTACAATATCATTTCCAATAGAACTGAGGCGGTTTGATACTTGCTTCGCTCTAACTAAAGATTTCAGACCTGCTCTATCCAATAATGCATATTCCAAATGTGCGCAAGGAATTCCCCATAGAAAATAGGAGATTTCCCGGAATTCTCTGAAGTAAAGGTGGATCAAAATGAGCATGAATGGGACTACCAAGTGACAATAATTCGTTTACGCCAGGTTGATATCTCAAACAGATTTAGTTTGCGGCCATTGCTTGGTGATTTTGTAAAATATTGATAATAATGTGTGGTTGCAGAAGAGAAGGGGTAGGAATTCCATACATTTTAACGAACGTTTGGTGTATTTATCAATAAAAGGATCTGTCATTGTCCAGTTAGATGGCGGTGATTACGTCTATCATATGTACTTATACAGAAAGTATTCCCATTCATGCTTATTTAGACCAACTATTTATTCCGGAGAATGTCTGGAATTCCCCTACTTCCTTTGGGGAATCCCCTGCGCATCGACTGCACAATTTTGGAATATGCATTTTTGGATAGAGCTGATTTGAAGTCCTTGAGGATACCATGCCTTCTCAGTTCTACTGTTAATTGTATATCAAGCTAAAAATTCATTTTCCCGCGCTTTCGGCGACCTATAGCACCTAAACGAAGCATTTATGCACCCTCGATGGTCTGTAGCTTTTCTTTTCTTATTTTCATGTCAGAAAGTTCGTGAGGTGGTTTTGTCGGTATTATTATGCAACACCGTGTATAATCATAGAAATTAATGTTATTTGTCATTAAAAGAAGTAGAGTGGAAATAAATAATTAATATACTGAAAGAAGTAGAGGGAAGTGACTCTGAAAGAAAACTTCGAGTACACACTACAACAAACAAGCGCGGATTGGTCAAATGGTTGTTAACACGCTTCTTTTCAGCGTTGTTGATCCGTGATTCAAAAACAGTGGATCCATGAAACACAATAATTCGGAGCATACTTCAGGAAAAATGGTAGGTTTTATATTTAGGAGCTTATATGGTTCTCTAGGTCGTTAATGACAATTCAAACATCCAAATACAGTCTTTTGTAATCTCTGTAGACCAAAAACTAGGTCTTCAGAACTGAGGCGCATGCGCGAACAAAGATCTAAGTACTACCTTTTAACATGGCACAGAGACTTTTGTTCGCGTATACGCCTCAACTATTACCATACTCTTCAATTTAAACTATATTGACCGCATTAGTTTGCATTTGTAACGCAGAGATTGCATTTTAGTAGAAAAAGTCATGTTGCCTGAACAAGAGCATGCCTGAGTTAGCACGGAATATCTCTCCCTTAGCACACACATGCCCCCTCATAGAAATAACATTCTGTTAGGCATTCAAGAAGAGTAAACGTTGATAGATCGGACCCGATATGAAATATTGGCTGCGCTAAGCTTCGCTATGCTCCGTTGTATTCAATGAAATGTTGAATTAATATAATGTTCGTTAATAATATTATTTTCTCTCATAAAGTCTGTTAAATCAAATATTTTGGGAACTGCAATAAAAATGTGCACCTTTTACAGTATCTAAATCATGTTCCTGTAAATAATTGTAGCATTAAAATTGAATAACCCTGTTAGAAAATTGTATTGTTTATAAATTAAAAATATGATTACTAATATAGATTTTTCCTTTGTTTAAGGTGTTGGTAATGTTCATCCTCACGTTTCTTTGGACAATCTTTGCGGTGACCTGAATAAAGGTTATATACCGAAGAATCCAATGGATCAAAATGTTTTGGGCTCACCATATCCATTGTAAGTATTAAATTACATTGTTTCATATTGTTTTGTTATTTCATTAGTGACATTTAAGATCATGTTTCATACATTTCTTCATTGTTAACATGATTTAACCGGAGTGTAAAAGAGAGCATTTCGAGTGTATACGCCATTACACATGTAAATGTTTTGCCTAATAGCTTATACGTAAGTAGGTACCTCATAGTTGAACATACTGGGTGTCCCAAAAGTTAGGCAACTCGCTCTTTCATAGTACATATAACTATGAAGCTAAAACATAGAGATACATCGTTTTCAGTCTGAACTAAAACTTTATACTGAGAAATTTTTAAGACATTATCCAATGAAACATCAATTATTCAGGTGCGGTTGTAAAAAATGTAACCAGAGGTCGATCTTTTTACAAATGTATATATTCTTCCATAAAACCCATTTATGTAACTGATTACAACATTTTGAGATATTCATTCTTACAATCAGTGCAGCGCAGTAACAGTGCCGCCAGAAAGCCCGAAAGTCGCAGAAAGGGAATTTTCTATGATAAATTTTCAGAAGATTCCCTATTTCTCCACCCACAAATACGCCGTAGCGTTGTGCGAGTGATTTCATTCAAACGCTCATTCGAATACAAACAACATGATGTGTGAATCGTAATTGTGAGACAAGTACTGTAGCAGCAATGGGTTTTTTACAATTTCAGCGAAGAAGGTCCGTATTTGTAAGGATTGAAGATAAGGGGACAACATTGACAATTTGCTTTGCTTGGGGCGGGTGGGAAACCCACAATTGTTTTTCTAAGTGCCAGGAAATATGCACACGAAGTTCGGTGGGGTTGCGTTGACGTAATTTTTCCATCCCAAAAATGCATTCTTCTAAAGAACGCACTTTTTAAATATGACGCAGGGAAAGGGTTAAAAATAACAATATATATACAGTATATAGTGAACACTTTCACAAATATAGTGAATCTCAGACCCGAAATTAAACCTTAGTAAAACTGTTTTACAGTTTACCGTGCATTTTCAATAAAATTTGCGGAACACAAAGAAGCAGCCGAAATACATAAGTATTTAATTCGTACTTAAAAAAAAAAAATTAAAATAAATGATGAGTTATTTAATAATGAATTAATTTTGTCACTCAACCCAAAATATTAAAATTTACGTTGAAGCCAAGTACAGGGGATATATAAACTGACTAACTACGAACTAGATCAAATTACAAAGATAACTTGCATTTTGGTACAAAATAGTGATAATCATAGACTTAGTTTACAGCTGTTATAGTTGATAGTACATTGTAGAAACAAAATTATGATAATTAATGACAGTTTTCAACTGTTATCAGACAGTTAAGAGCAGGGTTAGATAAGCTGATGGGTGTTGAATTGAGAATATAAAGATCATAATCAGTTCTAGGTTCTAATACCTAAGAATTTTATGTACTCAGTCTGATCCAAACGGTTCAACCAAATATTTCCAAATAAACTTATGTGATTATGCATCTCTTATTAGTTTGTAGATTGCACGTGTAGAAAACTAGATTGCATCTCTGTCAATGTCTTTCAATCCGTTGAAAGTTACTGTGAGAAAATTATCAATTTTTTCTTCTGAATAAACTAAAAATTAATATTTGACGATACATAAGCAAGTACTTACGAGGAAACTGTCTCCGGTGGGACACGAAAATCAGCATGAAACTTCCACAGTGCATTGATGATGTGTGCAAATGAACACTCCTGTAGTACTACGTTTCGGAGTTTCGTGGATCACGAGTTATAGAACTTCAAAGTTTTCGAAATTTTGTTATGAATACCTGAAGGGTAGGCAACACTTCATACATATGTGTTGAAATTATGCATTTCTCATTCACTTTTATATAAAAGGCTGCACTGAGGATAATTTAAATGTTAGATTAAAGTTATTTATGAAGTTGACGTGTTAATTAATTCCTCTGATCCCTGCCAAATGACAGGGTGACCCAAAGAAAACTTCCCATCTCGTTAATTTCGTAACCAATTGATCTCCAGGAGGAATCCCGACACACACCCCTTTTAATTTAAGGCAGAACGTGACATCGTGCTCAAGTATTGCATGTTATCCAATTTTCTTGTGGTCTAGTGGCAAAAAGTGAAATTTTATTACATGACAACATGGGTCAAGTAACACATCATGTCAATGGTCTTTAGAATATATTTACAAAGCATGTGATAATTTACTAGTTTCTTTGAAAACTCTGCGGGAAATTGCGTTTGCAACTCTCAAATATTATGAAGTAAAACTTGGTAGGTAAGATAATATTTTACACTGTATATCGCTATGAGCGCCTCAACTACTATCATTAGTATAAAAGAACTCCTGAAAATATCACTATGATAAATTTAAACGTGCTATCTCATGTTTCGTGTTCCAATAGTACCCAACCCCTATGAATAATACCTTAATGCCTCGAATTTCATTTCAGCATTACACGTTGGGGAAAAAAAGCATGCGGCTTCGAACCTCACTTCAACCCTGTGACAGCATATATCCACATCCCCAATAGTATGCGACTCGTCGTACTCGAGTTGTTGGTTCGGACATTTGATTGCTAAAACTGAACTTGTGGCTAACCTCTCTTAACGAAGTAAAAAATCGTAGCAAAATTTTTTCGCAAGTTACATTCACAGTGGTACAATTCAACTTTGAAAATACTAAGTCCTGAGAGCTTCTAAATAATTTAAACTTAAAGTTTGAAAGTTATCTGACTAGCATTCACAGCGCAACGAATATTGTATGACCCGCTTTGTCTTCCGTCTTTCGGCTTCCGAACAGGAGACGCTTAATTTTTAACCCAAACAGAGCATCTTCCAATCTTAAGACTAATCTGGCAACCTATTATCATATCAAACGACAGTCTTAATTCTCGCTAACTAGAAGATATCCCGAAAACAAACTTAGAATATTTTGAAATCAGACCGGGGCATCTGACTTCCGCAACAAACTCCAAAGTTACTTCTCAACGGGACGACGAACAGACTGACCTCGGAACAAGACATCGGCAGTCTCTATAGTCTAGGAAGAAAACATGTGTGCAAAGCCCAAGGCTTTCTTTACATAGAACCTTGGAGGAACTCCTCCACCGAGCTTCCACTGTCCTGCCAGCCAGAGCAGGGACAAAATAACCACGAATTCCGTTCCTTGTTTCCTTGTTTGAGCAAGAAGTTGAACGAATGCTTCCAACATAACACTGCCTATGAATTGAAAATACAGGAAAAAATATTACACACTCAATTTATACTTTAGTGTGCCCATTAGTCACAAGAATATACAATAAAATATATGCAAAAACAAATTTAATTAATTAATAAAAAAATGTAGGTCCCGAATCCGGAACTACAATCTTCTCTCAAATGATTAAAAATAATAATGTGTAATTTTTCAGAACATACTTTATTCTTTATATGTTAATGATCATCGACTTTTACAAATATTTCTGTTTGATGAAAGGAATAAATTCTAGATAAAATAAAAGAGATATAACATTATTAGTATGAAAGGTACAGCACTGTTGGTTCCGTCCATTCTGAAATAAGTTCTAGCGCCAACTACTAACAAAACCTTTCCCGTAAGTACTCTCCAACAATTGAGACTGATTTGTGAATGTTCTAGTAGCATTGATGGGGAGTGAGTGATATCTCAGTTTTGAGTTTATATAATGTGTACCTAAGCGAGTATCTAACGTTCAAATATCTGCATATTTTAACATTGTAGTTAATTTAAGAGAACGAACTTCATAAACAAGTTTTATTATGAAGGATAAAGTCAAGTTTAAAACAGAAAACGTGATATTTAGTTTGTTCCGTTTTAGTGTGAAATTGAAGTTGGTCATTAAACGTGCGAGTTAAGTTGAAACTGAATTAAAATAGTAAAGTTATTCAATAGATACAAAGAAACAAACAAATAGATTAATATAATCATAAACTCTTCTTAAGAAAGATATGAAGTGTGATGAGATCATGTGAAGGTGTTTAACTATTTTTCAGTGAGAGCAGGGATTCCACCAGGACTTTCAGTTTGGGGAGGGTGTAAGTGAAGTGTTTCATGGTTTCTATGGATATTTTACCATAAAATTTTAAAGTTTAGGGGTGCTCTTGAGAATTTGGGGGTCGTGCAGAATCACTGAGTGAGAGTCATCAAAATCTCTTCAAAGACAAAAAGTTATTAAGGGAGAATTATAACTTTGTCATAATAATCCTGTACTATTTCTGACATTTTAATAAGATTCATAGGAAGTTATTGAATAAATTTAAACTTTAACAATACTATTATAATTTAAAGATATAATAATACATTTTGATTCGACTGCTGTTGAAAAGATGGTTTCTTTCCTGTACAGAATTTAATATCTATCAGTTGTTTCTCTTTTTGTGTTTCTGGCAAGTCGAACAGTTCCCATTTTTCATGTTTATTCTTTGTGTTTTCACTCGTTTATTTGTTTACAGTGATCTCATCAGAAATAAAACATTAGATTTCTTCAGCAAGACGTTACCCATATTAAAAGAAGATGATACTCTGCCAAAAGTTGCGAAATTTCAGGAACCACAAAACTATTACTCATATCAACATTCACCGTAAGTATTCTCCAACATTCATTCTATACTCGTGTATATAAATAGAAAAATAGATAACGCTTTCAAACAAGATTAATGAAGGAAAATTATTTCGGACTTTTCATCAGTCTGAGCTAAAGATGCCTAAAGATCGTAAATACAATTCCGAAATTTGGACTTTTTCTCTATCTTTCTATGAATACGTTATAATCTTAGTCTTTTCTGTGTGATTAGAGTTTAAGAGAAGAAATAGAATCTGCAAAAGTCAAAGGGATTTGCTAATAATGCAATTAGAAATTGTATTCTGGGTAATAATTTTCATATTATCCAGAAATGGATACATAAAATGTTTTTTCATGCCGTGTCCATTAGCGTAGTGAAATAATGATTAGTGAAAAGTGCTTTGAATTAGATGTATGAGTTAATTAGAAATAACAGAATAATGAGCGTATTTTCAGTTGTTGCTTCTCGTTCTAACATGGAACAAACTAACGATATATAAAAGTATATATTTATGAAGGAAATATCTATGTTAACGACGAACATTTATTGAATATTGTAACACCGTGACATTATTATATTTGTAATATTTATGTATTCTATGACAATTGCGTATCTGTGTTATAAGAGAAATGTACAAAGTTGATTTTGAACAAGCCTAATTTGTATTTTATGTCTCATGCATTTGGTTATTGCTCAAATATACGCGAATACTTGTTGGAAGACTACTTATGAACACGGGTGCCCATCTCTCCAATGACTATGACCCAGCTCTCCAATTTCGTTGGCTCATCCTTCTTTTCATAAACTTTACCAATCGTTTCGATTTCATTTTTATCGAAATATAACCAAGTCTTTCCAATCTTACAATTGTTACTGTATTTCAAAAGGAATTAAAATGAATATCAAAGGCACTTGATAAATATTAATACATATTACAGCTAGAAGTAGAAATTATTCTTATATTGATCACGTTGTACGTTCACCTAACAACTAGTGAATGAGCCAATAATAAGAAACTTTTACAAAATGTTTGTTCTGAGAAGTTAGTGAACAGGACGACTACCTGCTATGGTTTTAAAACATCCTTCTGAATCCAGACTTGTTTTATTTTTTCAAAGTCTACAAAATCCTCGTCCGAAGATTCAGTATTACTTACATTTTTTGTCTAGATATCTAGAATTCGTGACACTACTTACTTCTTCTTTTCAGATTTGTGAGACACCAGCAGAAAAGATCTTAGAAATAAGGCTAATAATTACTCTGGAAACTGTCATCAAATTGCGAAGAATATATTCTGATGCACTAGTAGAAAACTTTTACGTTCAGTTGCCGAAGAGGATCTGTTATTAGATCGTCGACTCCCACTTCATCGAAACACCTTTTACGACGTTTCGTATTTGTCTTCACGTGCTGCAATTCATGTTTTTTTTTATCAAAATGTTTAATGGACGCAATCAATGAATTACAACCTCTAGTTGTATGAGGCATGGGCATGGCCCACAAAGTTGTCTGATGCTAGTTTTTTTAAACCTACGGATTCTACTGACACTACGGTGCATATTATACGATTTTTAAGATAATAAATCGTAGGGTATATTTGGAATACCTACGGAAACACAGTAAATTAAGGTAGAAGTAAAGTTTTAAAGTTAATTATCTCTTACAATTGCATTTTTAAGTCAGGCTGCGGACCACCTGTTTAGTCTGCCTGGACCACAGTTGGTCCACGGACCATAGGTTGAGAAACGCTACTCTAGAATATGTAAAACAAATTTCCATATGCATCTTTGTACAGTATCTTCAAGTTCACTATCCCGTTGCACTCAGGGATGAAATTCAACGTGAACTGGAGAGGGCTGATCTCGCCCACAGATTTTCTAGAAATTGCTGTGGTCCATCCACCACTTTTAGCCCATGCCATGGACCTTATGTTTCTATATATTAAACTATGCACACAATATATCTGTTGACAATTACGCGGTAATATTTTGTTGATTATAAATCAAAGATAAGCGCGCGATGCACTTATTAGAAACGATATTTGGATGTGAGACCTCCCACTGATCGGCTTAGAATTTAATCCATGGCTTGCACTTTAGATCAGAATAACAATAAACTCAGTACCATATAGCTTTTCGTTTCCTATTGTACATTTTTTCACAAGTCTAATTTACTACCGTTTCAGTAAATCAGAAAGACGGAGAGCTCAATTTTAATGTGAATTTTCACTTTCTTGCTTCTCCTGTTCTCTCTTTTATAAGAATTGTAATCATATTTTTTTCATCTACTTTTATCGCTTCACAGCAAACACCTAATTTCTAGAAACTTACAAAAAACAGCATTGAATCCATTGAGCTGTACTGACACGCTTGATTAGTATTTTAAGCCAAACACAAGAGGACCAAAACGGACAAATTTTCAGTTCTAATTAAATTTTCTATGCTTGTTGTCGCTGTATAGACCATTTTTTATTTATGTATTACTTTTAAGTTATGCACGTGCTGGACTGCGTAACAATATTCACGTTGTTCACCCTGCACTATTGTGCTGTTTGGAAGAACTAGGGAATTAATCAAAATTGGTTTCATAAACCATAAAAACTGAGTTAAAACTGAAAGTTTCTTCCATTTCGAATTAAACTGGAAGTAGACAAACGAGGTGAACTGCTTTCTGTTGTGAATGGTTTCTGATACTATTTAATTTATAACCCAATCGAATGCTCCAGTTTGTTATATTAGAGCTCACGGATTAAACTATGTGTCTGAAACAGGCACGAGTGAATATTCCATGTCATACGAAATGTGACACAGGTTTGCAAGTTTGCCAAATGATTTATCTTCAAACAATGAAGTGACCAAATATTAAAAGAAGAAAAGATTATCTGAAAAGATTTTTATTGAGAAATAAGCCAAGTTCATAGACACATAGAACGAAATGTGAATAAATACTGTTTTTTTTTCATTGAATATAATTAATAACTTTGTGAAAGGTTATCACGTGAAAATATTCTTAAAAGGACTAAGAAACTATCTGTATCATACGAGTGAGGCATAAATTTTCACGTAAAGAAAAGCCCTTCCACTTGTTGCGAACTCTGCTTACAGTTCTCTGATTTCAGTTTTTCAACCCCCAAATTAACAAATCCTAGACAAAACACTACTCGTCTTCATCGCATACGATTTTGTCAAATAGATCAAAATATTTACAATTAAGAAGCGATGGGCCATAGAGGACCAACCTCTTTCTTTATGATGTATCTGTAAATTCCAATACCTTTGATTGAATTTTTCCATCATCTTTAATTTTCTTTTCAGCGGTCCAGCTTATCACCACAGAACTAAACGGGACGAAAACACAGTCAAGGTTGAGAAGGAAACAACGGAAGAAGATATTGTGGCATCAAACAATGCAACTTCTCGCCAAGCCAGGAAATTCTGCGACAATGGTGGTGGAGTGTAAGTATTCACACAAGCAGATATTTATATATGGTAATGTCTTCAACCTGTTGTAGAGTTCTTTCTAAACGAATGATTCACTCAGCGCCAAACAAACGAAGTACTCTGCACGCGACTTTCCTCAGTACGTAATTATTTGATGCAACAAGAATATGTATTAGGCACTGAACCTTCATTCCAGAAACACCTATGGTAATGAGTGGTATACAAATACAAAAGGTAGTCCTTAGAGAAGTAATGGAGCATTTCATTTGCTTCGACTATTAGAGTAAATTAAGCTCTGAAACTACGCACCTTAAAAATCGAAGATTTCACTGTTGGGGTTGGATAGTATCCGTTACAACATATTCAAACAATAATCATTTGATAAGCAGGCTTAACATTTCTTAAGTTCCTTTCAGAGAAGGTACAGTATATGTACTAAACATGAAACGTACGCGTAAATTGGAAGTACTGTTCGAAAAGTTATGATGAGGTTACTAAACAATATAAAGTTGTTATTACAAAATAAAGATATAACAAAATCCATAGTGTAACGGTGACATAATTCAGACAGTAGGTGATGTAAATAGGAATCAATGAACATTCTAAATACACTTACTCTACGAGTAGAATAGCTTCATGGAAAGCACTGCAGAAACCACGTTCCAATTTACAATTCTGATTGACAATGCTAGCATAAAATACGATATATTTTATTGAACTCTAAAAAAAGAACGGGACTTACATAATTATGAAGGCTACATAATTTCAATTACTTACATAGAAATATATGTGTAATGGAATATAATAGTATGTGCAAATGTACAGACCAAAGTTTTCAAAATATACATAATCATATGATCTTTTACCGCCCTGAAGATGCGCATTTGCGCCGTGAAATACGGGGATATAAAATTAACAAGCTAGAAACTACTACTATATTCAATTCCTAGAAAATTAAGGAAATGTCACAGAAAATGATTTAACGAATTAGAAGTTTGTAGTTAAAAATAGTAAAGTGCAACCAAATATTAATTGAGTACGTACATGGAAACGGCTAGGAAGTTACTAGAATTTCAGGCGGGAAAAGGAGAGTTGAGTTAAAGCTATTTTACCTTCCATAAAAGTATTGCTATATTTAAAGTGTTATTGCTATTGTTAACCTCGCTAACGCTTATTTTATTTTCGTAATCTAATACACTTTCTACTTCATAGGTTTTGTATGCTGTACAGAGCTATTAGGGGACAAGCATTAGCTTCTGGTATTGGCGAAAGAAGGGATGAGTTTTCCGAACAACCAGAATTTAGAAGAGGAGAAGGTGCATCTATTAACGCTGTCGATTCACCTCCAACACCGTGCCCTGCTAAAGTAGAATATGCTACTCCAGTATTTGCTAAAAATTATCAAGGAGTGTGGAGATATGTTGTACAGATACCTTATGAAGGCTACTTTACACAAACTGTGGAGGTTACCAAATGTTTGTAAGTAGAACAAAAGATACATAGCAAATAGATTACGAAGTTAATTAGCATGTAATGTGTAAATGATGATATATACAATTTAGTGTTCTTTCCAACCCTTTACTAACTTTCCCGCCTCTATGACCTGGCTATTCCGTTACCTGTTTTCAGTTGCCAAGGTGCCCGCTCTTTAGCAACACTCATCTCTGTCCGTTACCAATCCTATTATGTGAACACACCTTTGGCGAAATGTTGCCATACTTTTTTAGTGTTGTATGATTACCCGCAAAATTTAAAACCTACTTAATGATTCTGCCCCCTCTACGGGTGTTCTCCCTTGTGAAATTGTACGTAATACCCTTTAAAACAGTGATACACTACATGACAACTCTGAATAAGAAATCTGCTTTAACCTAACGGAAATAGGATACACCAGCGGATAAGGATGATGTGCATCTCTTCCATCTTGATGTTATTCATTAAGCAAGCTTTCGTGAACACCGTCGATTGAAGAAAATGTAAGATTCTTCTTCATGTTGAATACTTGTAGTTC
>JAGDQP010048048.1:0-13733 GCA_022664845.1 Lepisma saccharinum
ACTATAGAAAGTATATGTTCTTTCTGTCAGTGATAGTGTTTTTGTGTGCGCGAGCGAACCATTTTTTGGACATGGCGAAAAAGCTTGAACTATCTAAGTTCGCTAGATCTGGCCTATAGAAGCATGAAGCGGACTACTTAAACTCGAAATCAGATAGTCAAACGTTGTCTAATAATCCGTTCTACCCGAGACATCAGAATAAGATAAAGAAGAAAGAAAGAAATACATCAACACCGAGATCCAACAAGGAAAATAAAGAACTAAGGCTAAGCATCGTAGAAGAAGTAAACGCAGAATGGGAAAAGATGCAGACTGATAGAGATGGCACTGCAAAATCTCTACGAGGTGTCAAGAAAGATCCACATGACCGAGAAAGAGAAGAAGGAACATCTAGACAGGGTACGCCTACACTGATTTCTGAAGAGACAATCAAAAGGAAGAGAACTCCAGAAAAAGAGGAAGAGATTGTCAAGCGGAAAATAAAAATTAATTGAAGACCTCAAATCCACCAAGCATTCTTGGAAGGAAGAACAATGGAGTTTAAGGAAAGCCAAGTAACGTTGGAAAAAGAGAATGAACGGCTCAGAAACTGCGATATCAAGCTGGCAGACAAAACTGGAAGAAAGGGAAATCGAAATAGACAAACAGAAAAGGAACATAAACCAAGTGAAACATGAAGCTATTCAAGGTAGTCTTAGAATCAAGGAATTGGAAAAACTAATGAACAGATTGAGAGGAGCAAGGAAGAAATGGAAGGGGAGATGCGAGAACTTCAGGAAGATATAAAGAAACTTTGTACAAAAAATTGGTCACTAAAAGCAACAAAGGGCAATAGTGGAACCACGGCTCCGGTGCTGAGTTTCGCGGACAACGGATATGCTCAAAAGATATACAGCTTAGATCCCAGAGAAGACACATCTAATAGAACAAGAGGAACAAAGCCAAAAGAGGGCGAAAGCGTCAAGGATACCAGGATGAGGCTAACTAAAATCATAACAAGACAAGAACACATAAGATTTCAAGTTATACAGGCCAGGACAGTGCTTATTATGGAAATGGCAACAGTGCAGGATGAAGAGAAAATAAAACATCCAGGGATGGCCCAAAATTTCGACTTGACGAATAAAAGTAACAAACGTAATCCTCTAATGATTATGTACAATGTACCAGCGGAATTCAAGGAAATAGAGGGATTTGAAGAATTGATAGAGAGAAGCCTCCAGAACATCATGGAATAACAAAAACGACTGATAAGATCTAGGTTTAAGGCAGGCCGAAAGAATGAAGAAAGATAACTTTGGTCTTGGAAGTGCCAAAACAGTTGCGAGAGATCATCCTGAGGAACCCAAGTGTATAGTTAGGAAATGAGGCCACTAACGTAAAAGACTTCCTGGTCATCACCACATGCTTGAACTGCCATAACTATGGCCAAATTGCGGCACATTGTCGTAATGATGCTAGGTGCGGCAGCTGTGGAGAGAAAGGACATAAGAAGATAGACTGCAAGGACAAGGAAAAGAAAATTTGCGTTCATTGTAATTCAAGGAAAAAGTTTTGTGGGGCTAAAAATTAAAAGGAATGCCCACAATATAAGCTGGCGTTGCAGCGTGTCATAGACCGATTCGACTATGGCCTGTAACCCTAAAGATCTGAGACAGCACCACCAATCATACGAAAGAGAAAACCTACATGAAGGAGAAAACGAAGCCTCGATAGACTTTAAAAATTTAACAAAAAATAGAAAAAATAAATAATTGGTTGACTGAAGACAATACTAAATTTACCGAAAATTTCCTTGAAATCAAGAACGGACACATAGACATGGCTTGAGAAATTCAAGTATTACTTCATTACATAAATCCTAACTGAAGAACTTTTCCAAGAGGATTTGCTCAGACGGTGGCTTTATCGCATGATGAATATAATCTGGAGAATCTTGAATACTACAAGACTGAATACTATAAATACCTAGAAATGTATTTGTCTAGAAATAGATATAACTGCAAGTTCTTATACGTCAATCATTCAGGGAAACATTCCTAGAAGAATTGGAACTGACAATGAACCTATTTTTGGCCATGAAACACGTAAGAAATTAGAAATTATAATACTAGTTATAGGGATGGGACTCTGGGAGCCCGGGGATGTGCTACAGCAAGTGAAGAAATGGGAACACGATATGGAAGGTGTAGGTCTAGTAATGATAATACAGCACTAGTATCTTTACGGGAATGTCATGAGACGTGGAACACGTTAAGGGCTATGGAGACAGAAACGGACAAAGAAACGGAGATCAAGGGGACTGAGATTAAGAAGAACGACAGGGACTAAACAGGGAACGAGAGGCAACCTACAGAAAAGAACGAGGAGGACGGAAAGAGGAAGAAAAAAAGGATGGAAGGTATGGATACCGAGGTTGTATAAGAAAAAAGCAAACAAAAATAGGAGCCCTGAAACGACTTCGCAGGACATGGAAGAAAGAGCATACAGCCGAGGAGAAAGAGGCAGGGAGAAGCGAGGCTGGAATGACGAGTTTTAACCCCAAGGAATTTTATGAAGATCTAAACAAGCGCTGCATCCTGTCCAGACTTAAGGAGTCGTTACTACTGACTGCAGCTCTTAAGATCATTGTAAGAAATATCCACCAAAATGGAAGAACAATAACGTTTCCGATAATTGAAGAAGTTGACAGTATTAACCTACGTTCCCATGGAATAACAACGGATCCAAAGGACCAATTGGACCTGGTAGACAAAGTGTTTGAAAGAAGAGATTAACCTTTTCAACTAAATAACGTCTTCAGACAGTTCATTATGGCGTATGGACGTACAACATTTGTGCCAACGGAGAGATTTACAGCATGCTGCGTTCATCTAAGACAACTCTAAATGTTCCAATTTGTTCAAGTAAACTTGGACAGATCATGTCAGCAACCCATGAACTTAGGATACACTGCGAAGAAGAGAAGGTGGACGTAGCATGCATTCAAGAACCCTATATAAGTAAGGGGAAGATACCGGGCATTCCGACAGACGTCGTGACACGGATACCAGAGGATACGTGCCCAATGGTCGCTTTAGTAATCTTCAATGAAAAATTAAAGCGTTGGTGGACTCCAAGTACACATGTAAGTGCATACAGATATTCAGCCTAAAACTTGGAAAACACCAAATAACCATTGTCAACCTCTACTGCCAGTTCTCTATGCCGGCCGACATAATTAAAAAACTGGAAATAATTTTGGAATTGTTTTATTGGGGAAATTTACTTAGGTGGTTTTAATGCTAAGTCCCCGCTTTGGCACTGCCCTGGAACAGATGGAAATTGGGAGAAATATAAGGACATAATTAACCAATACCAACTCGTAGTTTATAATATAGAAGATCAGCCACCGACATTCTAGCCAGGGCGGGGCGGAGAGCAACATAGATATAACGATGACAAAAGGTGATATACGTAGGAATATACAGGAATGGAGTGTGTTGGAACACGCAACGACGAGCCAGAACGGCGTCATTAGCTTTTATATTAACTTTACACAAGACAGTAATAACAATAATAACGAACAAGAAGAATTCAACAAATTTAACTATAGTATGAAAAAACTAAATTACACTAAATTAATGAACAAATTAGACTGCCTCAAATTGAACGGGAAGTGGATCTGGATGACATTGCAGAGAAGATAGATAAAGTTACGCAAAAAGAAATGACAAGCGTGGCGCCCAAACAAATAAAACTAATAACAGGAAACCTTTCTGAAGCCGAAAATTAGATAAACTTAGACGGAGACTAAAAAGCAACCAGAGACCACGAACTGAAAATACAAAGATTAAATAAATACCGGCAAATAAAACAAGAATTTGAGAGAGGACTAATACATTAAAAAAGACGATGTAACGTTTACCATGAATTGGTAGCAAACCATGGAGCTAATTTTACCAAATTATTTCCAGATGATAGGGAAGACAACGACAACAAAGAACTGTCAAGCATCAGACAAGAGGTAGTGCAACCCCCAGAAATAGGCGAAAAACAAGAACTACCAGCCAATGAAGAAGTAAAGACTGTACTAAAGTCACTAAAAGCAAACAAGGCACCGGGTCCAGACGGAATTTAAAACGAAATCGACAAATCTTTAGCGGAATTTTGGGAGCCATATTTAGCAAAGTTATACAATGAATGCTTAGGTCAAGGAAAATTCCCAGAAACATGAAAAGAAAAACAAACATTATTTTGCACAAGGGACAGGATAAGCCAAAGACGAATCCAAAATCATACAGACTGATATGCTTACTTAACGTAATCAGCAAAATTTTTGAAAAAGTATTAGTTAACAGAATTAATGACAAAAGAGAAAACCTAGAACAATGTAGTCTACAATATGACTCTCGTCGGGGTAATCCACTGAAGACGCAATGAACGAGTTCTGAGAAGCAGTAAATAGATTAAAACAGGATAATTGCAAATACGTTATGAGAGTCTTCTTTGACATTGCCGGCGCATTTGACAACGTGTGGTGGCCATCAGCATTGAGGGAATTGAAAAAACATTCGGGTTTACCAAACGTCTAGAAAACAATAAAAATTACTTCCAAACAGAACAATAGAAATAGATACGGCTGATGGCGCCGTGAGCAAGGCTCCGACAAAATGATGCCCGCAGGGCTCAGTGCTGGGGCCGATTGTGTGGGATGTGATGTTTTAGCCATGTCTGGAACTGCTTAACGGACTGGAAGAAGTGGAACGGGTCGTGGAATATGCGGACGATCTGGCGGTCATAATAAATGGCAAAAGGAGAAATGATCTACAAGATAAAGCAAATTATATTATTGGAAGAATGATATCGTGGTGAGAGAACAATAAACTATTAATATCAGCAGAAAAAAATATGTAATATTTAAGGGCAAACTGAACTTCAATAGGGGACCAATAATGAAGAGAGAAAACATTTAAGAGAAAATAATACAATATCTACTTGTGCTACAAGGTGAAAAGTTAAATTTTAGATCCCATGTGACTACAATAAAAAATAAAGCTATTAAATTATCACATAAAATTGTAAATATCGCTACAAACGACTATTGAATACCATTAAATATCGCCTGGTGCCACAGGATTTATGATATAAGACAATTACAAATTATTAACAGATCTCCAAGACAAATCTTACTCCGTCTTACAGGAGCCTATAGAACCACTCAGGTGGAGACACTCCAGGCGGCGACCGCGACCATGTCCATGCATCTTCAAATTAAAATGATGGGAGCCGCGTACTGGTTAAAGAAAGGAAGAGGAGATACAATTATAGGCATCTTACATCAGGCAGCAGAAAGTAAGGGAGAAATTCGAGAAATACTGACCAGTGCGTGGCAAAGATTTTGGAATGAAACATCTAAGGCTAGAAGAGTGCTCAGCATGTTTCCGGAAGTGGCAGAGAGGGCAAGCATGAACCTAGAGCTGGAAGGAGGTCTACTTCATTTTGTTAGCGGTCATGAACCCTACCGTCAGGGACTGAAGGATTTAAAACCAGTTGAAGATAATATGTGCCACGTCTGCGTGGCGATTGCTTCCCCGGAGCACATGGTCCTCAAATGTAGAGAAACAGAAGAACTGGTTAGAGATCAAAGAGCCCCCTGGGGGAGAGTCCGCTCGCAGAGGTTCTCAGAAGACCAGAACTAGTGACGGTCCTCCGGAAGACGGAAGATAAAGTGTCTGCATTTTATAGGAAAATATATCAGGCCGGGAGGCGCGCTCTGGGGCGTGGCGACCGTAAAATATATCTAAGTGTTACATCTAGTGAAACTTGAGCGGACTGTGCAGGCAAACAGGCGCTCACGATCGGGTCAACCGCGATGGCCACGTTGGCAAAGAATCTGAAAGTACATATTCCAAAGCCATAATGGTGAAAATTAAGTGAAGTACACTATAATATCAAATGTATGTTACTACAAGTAATAACTAATATATCGAGAAAGAAATAACTACCTTCAAGAAAAATCAAAACATTAGCATCAATGAGGAGTTGTTGGAACTCCAAAAATAAAGAGTGCCTCGTATGGAATTCCGGTGAGAGACACTTGATTAGTGTGAAAGTGTAAGTGTGTGTATATGGTGGCTTGACGGTAGTGTTACATTTAGTGGAACAAACAAAGAATTAACAAACGGACTAAAGGTTGCGGAAACCGCAACTACAGATCAAACAGTGCTTATAATATCCTGGTGTGAATGTGCGCGAGTGAATGTGTTTAAATGAAAAATATGGGGACCAATGAAGAATGAAGACGAAAGGAGAGCATGGGTAATGTGAACGAACCACCAGGAAGCAGAAATTTCCAAAAAAGAAGGAAGAAACCAAAATATTCTTTTCATCTCCTCGCAATGGCTCAACAATATGAACGAAGAAGAACAACGAGAAAGAAAAAAGAAGGAAGGTCAACCCTGTGACGAGAGGAGGATCCAGCCAGAGGGACAACCCTTTTATTCAAATCTCGTTACAGGGGAAGCAGAAGAGAAAGTCAAACTCAAATTTATGTTGTGTCATCCTGTTTTTCCCCTGTCTGTGTCTTTATGTGCTGTATGTGTTTTGTATAAAAAGAAAATGAAGTAGATAGGGCCCCTCCAATGCAAATGTTCCATCAGATTAGGAACATAGACAAGGAGAACATTCTGGATGCCTGGTCATAAGTCTATACCGCAATACCAGCTATCTCAACAGGTGGAACATAGGAGATTCTTGGAATGCCGGAATTCCGGGAATCCAACATTCTCTAGGAATAAGCCTGTCCCAAGCTGAGAAGTACAAATATGTGCGCGATACCCGTCCTTGAAAGTGCACAACTCAACCTGTGCAATGGATTCAAAGAAGCAGGGATGGTAAGGCGGCAACCCCATATAAAAAATCTGGGCATTTCTGAGTTATTTAGCTCGGATATGGCCGAAATTAGCTCGTAGAATTGCCAGCTGACAGGACAGCTTGCGTCATCTAGGTCCTATATGGAGAAGTTTTGTTTAATTTTTAATAGCTATTATTTTTGTTTGGAGATTGCCATTTTTATGTTAAGTATACCAATATGTGTATATATATATATACACATATTGGTGGGCAGTCTGTTTCATATCTCAAGGTGCCCAGGGCCTATGTATATGTTGCGAGAGTCAGAATTACCAAGTTAGTCAGATTAGAGCGTTCTCTTTACATTAATTTTTTTAAGGAATTTTAAGTTTTAGTTTTTGCTTAGGTTTGAGAAAATTTCATTTCTGAAGGTGAGCCATTGTCGGGTAATACGTGTTTTGGAAGTTGAATTTCATTTGTCTGACAAGTTCTGGTGTTCTTGAATAGGTGTGGTGACCTTAATGAAGACGTTTGCTTTTTAAAATTTGTTCATAAATGTTATCTTCCGTCTCCGTGATAGCTGAACATTTTGATTGGTTCGGAGGAAGTCCAGTGCTATTGTCTTTGCTTTGGTTTCCTCAGTTTCGTGGGTTCAATATAGAAATAGTTTTTGGATCATATTTCGATGTGTAGATCCAATTTGTGGAAACACAACATTATAAGAGGTTTGCCATAATAGTGTTTACTATGCCTGTGAGTTAGTTGGTTGAATTCTTGTGGAGGTTTTGTTACCAACAACAAGACTAAGCTATTTTTCTTATTTCGATGATAATTTTTTTAATGATTGTATTGCATTTGAGAATTCCTCAGTATCATCGGATGTTAGATTCTTTATTTAAGGGAGCCCACCTTTCCACCCCTGCCTCTTTGCATCCTTTGCACAAGATAAGTTGTGCACTTCCAAGGACGTACATCACAAACATTTTTGTTCTCCTTGCCTTGGGGCAGGCTTGACCCTAGAGGTTCTTGGATTGCCGGAGTTCTGACATTCCAAGAATCTCCTGTGTTCTCTCTGTCTTAGACATCAGGTGTTGTGGGACGGACTTTTGACCAGGCGTCCGGAATGTTCTCCTGGTCTAAGCTCCTATATTTTGGAAATTTTGCTTGGGGGGTCCTTACCTTCCATATTCTAATTTTATTATAAACATATACAATTACAACACATAAAAGACGTCACAGGACATCATAACAGGACAAGAGGCCATAAGAAGAAGATGCCAATCAAGTCTATGTTTAAGAAACATAGACTTGATTGGCATCTTCTTCTTATGGCCTCTTCTTTTATCTGTAACGAGAAGGATAGGATAAGGATAGATGCGCGTGGCTTGGGTTGAGTGTTCCACAAAGTTTTTGTCGCCATCCTTTCCTTATTGTTGCATCCATCTCCTTTGTGTCAGATATTGTATTTCTTCATCTCATACTAGTAGTCTTCTCCTTCTACAGAAATTGGGGGGTTGTTGTTTACGTTGATTGTGGATTTTCACTCAGCACCCTTAATCTACCTTCAACACTTTTGAGATTCCCTCTTCTTGGCCCTCCCATTTCTCTTCTTGTAAGCACTTTACACTTCTCACTTCACACACACACACTCACTTATTCCGTGACCAGTTCCCCATCCATCGCTTCTTTTCTATTTCCAAAAATGTTAGCGGTTTTATTTTAAGAATAATGATTATTATCTTAATTTACTTCCAGATCTTCCTTCACCACACATTTTACATTCACACACAATAAGCATCTCTTAAGACGTGGTTCCGCCCCAAGGTACTCTCTTCCCACTGGATTCCAGCGGCTAAACTTGTACGCACGAGTATATCTTTATTCAATATTAGTTTCTCATTGATTTTGGTATAAATTGTTGATGAGGTTGGCGCGGTTGCACGCGGACGCATGTTCGCCACTGCCCGAGCTATTGTGCAACGCTTTCATCTTCTGTCTCTATCTTCTTTGTCGCGCAGGACGGTCTGCGCCATTTAGGAAGTTTTTCTTATGGAAATTCGAAATTTTGTTACTTAACTCCCTGAGGACCATTTCCGGTGTTCGCAGAACCTTGTGACGGGCGTCTCCCCTAAGAGCTTTCTTTCTTCCCTAGCTATATTTTATGTTTCTCTTCAACACAGTGTTACGTGCTCTGGCGCCGCCACCGTCCTGCATATATGGCAAATGTTGTCTTCCACTATATGCATTAGATGTAATTTTTACGAAACGGGCCGTGCTCAGTTAGAAAATGCAGCAGTCCACCCATAATCTCCAGCTCCATGTCCAGTCGTTCCCCGACATCCGGGAAAAAAGCCGAGCAGCCTCCTGCCCTTCTCCGAGTCATCCCTGAGCTCCTGCCACGCGCTTGTTATGATGGTATCAATATCCGATTTGTTTTCTGCTGGTCTATGTAGTATTCTAGTAACTTTACCGTGGTTGCTTCTTTTTAACCAGTACGTTGCGCCCAACTTTTTTACTTGAAGATGCGTAGGTGGGACAGCCAGAGTAACCTGGATGGCCTCTACTGATGTTGTTCTGTAGACACCTGTTAGTTGCAATAGCAGCTGATCTTATAATGACATGGTGGTAAGTTCTTATTATTTTAATTGGTAATTTTTAACTCGTTTGTTGCGATTATTACCAATTTGTGTGAGATTTTTATTGCTTTATTCTTAATTAGGGTCGTATGTTGTCTTAAGTTTAATTTTTCGTCCAATGTTAATCCTAGATATTTTACATGCCTTTCTCTTTTTATTGTCTTATTATTCACTTTGATAATTGGACCTCTATTGAAATTTAGATTGCCCTTAAATAGTACGTATTTTGTCTTATCCGATGGTATTGGTAATTTATTTTCTTTACACCACGATGTCATTCTATTAGTAACTTCGTTTGCCTTAGTTTACAACTCCAGGCGACTGCTACCTTTGATCACGGCCGCCAGTTCGTCGGTATATCCCATCACTCTTTCAACTTGGCACATACCATCCAGCACTTCTAGACATGGCTGGAAGGCTAAGTCCCAGAATACCGGACCCAACACCGAACCCTGCGGGCAACTCTTAGTCGTCGTTTTAGCCACGACGCTGTCCGCTGTTTCTACCTTTATTATTCTATTTACAAAGTAGTTCTTAACGACTTTCCACAATTTACTATGTAATTTGATTTTCTTTAATTCCTCTAATGTTGCAGGCCACCATAAGTTATCGAACGCTCCCATGATGTCGAAGAATATTCCAATTACGTATTTACAGTTGCCACTTTTTAACATGTATATGTTATTGCACTTCTCATTGATCGCGTCCTCCCTAGATTTTCCCGGACGAAATCCAAACTGCAATCTGCAATTTACTAGATCTTTCGTGTTTTAATTTATTTTCGTTGCTATTATTTTCTCGAAATTTTTGCTAATAATATTAAGCAAACAAATCGGTCTATATAACTTGGGATTTTTGTTCACCCTTGTCCTCTCCTTTAAGTAATATTATTAAGTTAGCTTCTTTCCATCGGTCAGGAAACACCTCTTGGCTTATACATTCATTGAATAGTCTGGTTAGATATGGAATCCGTATGTCTGAATTTATTTTAAATATGTCATTTTTTACATGGTCTCGACCTGGATTATTTTTGTTTGTTTAAGATCTTTCAATATTTGTACAATTTGTTCGGTCGTACAATTTAGCTCATCCGGATCTTGCGCCTCGCAGTGTGGAGGAGTTCTTGCATTCTCCCTGGTTCTCCTATTCCCCTCGTTGTCGTCCTAGATGCATCATCGGGAAAAAGTTTGTTGTATAGTAGTTCTTTTGTACTTTTCCAATTTGTGGTGTGTTAGTCTCGGTCGTCCTTCAGTATGTTTAATGAGCTTTTAGCCTTTTATTTAGACATTATGATTTTGTATGACATGCCCCAGAGATCCTGGTTAAGGTTGCTTTCCACAAATTTATTCCATGTTTTCTTCTAGGTTTCCTTGAGTTATTTCTTGAATTGTTGCTAGTACTCCTCTAGTTCTGCAATCTTCTTGTTCTCAGAATGTAGTCTCTTGCCGCCCTGTAACTCTTTCTGCTAGCCTTGAGTTTTCTTTTAAGATTATCCAATTCGTTTGTCCAGAATGGTTTCCTGTTGTTGTTGATATTTTTGATTATTTGAGTTATTTTTTGATGGTATTTCTTATGGCTTCTTCTATCTTGTTTGTTAAGTCTGTTAGATTGCAATCTGGTTCTATCTGTGGAAGCAACAAACTTTCTTCAAATTTCTTCTTATTTAATTTGCTTACATTATAGTTGAAGTTATTTAGATCTAGTTGTTCATTATTGGTTTAATTCCTTTTGATATATATTATAAAGCGGACTGCGCCATGGGCGCTAGTAGTAGCATGTTCATCAACAATCCAATCAAATATACTATTACAAATAACCCCCTTGTTAACGTTACGTCTATATTGGATTCCACTTCAGTCCTGCCCCTAAAGGTTGGTGGCTGTCCCTCCTTATTGATGACTGTTAAATTATATGTTCGATTAACTCTTCAAATTTCTCTCCATTTTCATCAGTATTGGGGCAGTGACAGAGTGGAGATTTAGCATTCAGATCCCCCAAAATAACCACGTCTCTATTTGAAAATCCATTAAAAATGTCATCAAGTTTTTGTACAAAAACATCTCACGGAAGGCAGAATTGGCAATATATGTTTACTATTACAATCTTGTGATTCCCTCTACACATTTTCACGCACATCCTCCACTTATCTACATATCTCAGGTACACCAGAGTCTTTATGTCTTTCTTAAGGACCATTACCGCTACCATTAGGCTAGGATCTTCAGGAAGTATTGTTACGGCATCCAGCGGCATATCTATTAATTTACCAATATACATATGTATAAGGTTGCTGCATACATACTATGTCCACATCTTTTTCACAATAGTGTCTAATTTCGAATGTTGCCAATTTGGATCTGTCTAAATTAATTTGGACTAGTTTGAACGTTACTAAGGTTGTATTGTGTGAACACAGCAGGCAGGATATTTCTCAGCCGGGTTAAAAGCAATTCTTCCGTACGCCACAACAAACTGCCTGTATACATTATTCATTTGAAAGGACTCTTCTCTTCTTTCGACTTGTGTATTAGTGATAGCCGATCCGTGGGGTCAATAGTTATATCATTTGCTCTTAGGTTGATTTTATCACCCTCCTCTATTGTCGGAACAGCTATAGTTTCGACCTGCGGGTGGATGTTCCTCACCACCACTCTAAGGGCCAGCGTCTGCATCTGTGGTTCTTCCAATTTTGATAGGTTGTAGTTTAGGTTTATTACCTAATGTTAGATTTCTGCCTCTAGCCGGACTTGAATCCGGATTGTTTAGTGGTGTTCACCACAAGGCACTGAGCTCAATATAAAGCCAAACGTTGACACCGTTTAAACAATTTATTAAATGATAATCTATTACTTGGTCTTATATTATATATCCACAGTATAGAAGACTGTTATAATCGGCCATTTATTCTTATCTTATCATTGGGAATATTTGTCACTGCCGATCACCACTGCCTCTAACGAATGATTTTTTTTCTTTTCTGAAGAGACTGAAAAATTACTTTCGGTCATCAATTTCTGTTGCCGTCTCGCCTCGTCTCGTTCATGATATGGCTGTGGAGCGGAAAGAGGTTAAGAAAATTTATATTGGCGATCTTGTTAATGATTGCTTAAACGAAGCCAAGACGTTACCCTTTGATACATTAGAGCTTTTCATCTCCTCTGAATAACACTTTACAGAAAGTTAACAATTAAAATGTCTTTATTTTTTATACCAGATATGGATGTTACTTGTTTTAGCTATATTCACAATAACAGCTAAGAGATGCTTGTGAATTACGTACAGTTTAGGGGGGTAAAATTAAATTTGAGAGGATGTAAATGGCGTTACGCACGTTTTCTGTCGATTTTTTACCGTAATATTTTAAGTTGGGGCGCTCTCGAGAATATAGAGGGTGGTGGCGGAATCACTGATTACGTGTATGCAGAGTATGAAACAAGAACTATGCTTGGAAATAGATGGGATGCGCCAAGGGATATATCATTAAAGGTCTTTCCTAAACTATATGTCCCCCACAAGCATAAACTGAAAAAACGCCACTGACTGAGACTCACGTCTGAGATTTTGCAGGGCACTAGTCTATAGCCTCATCTACTGTCACACTGCCGATAGCTTCGCCTCTGGTCTATCAAATATTAGGCCTACAGGTTTTACAGGACGGTCGCCTTAACTATACTGCCTCTTAATTACTCGAAAATTACGTATCGTACAAAAGTTTTGCAAAGAGAACTTATGCCTCAGAATTTATCAGGAAATGACAGGACAAATCTACATTGGAGCGAATTTTTTATTCATCCTGTATAATATGCATGTATACTGCATCATACTTTGTGATGAAACATATAAAACTAAGTGATAAATGCTATAAGTGAGGCGAAGTCTAATAGAAGTAATACACAAGATACATTTTTGCTTTGTCATTTGCTAAATCAAGAAAACATAAAAGGAAAAATGCACCTAAAAGCATAAAACAAGCTCATTCAAAACAAAAGCATGAGAACTAAGAAAAAATCTTTTACGAATAAAAAGAACGAATGTGCTGGGATTCGATCCTCCTTCGTGATATCAACATGCACGGCAGGGCATGAACCAAGTTCTTCACGTCAGAAAACGTCAGCACTGCCAGAAGCATGTTATACAGGAACAAGAGTTTATGGCAAAATCGACGATTTAGGGGCCCCGTAAGAAAAATATGTTAAAGATAGGAATATGAGCTTTTGCCGTTAAGGAGATATGGTAAATATGTACATCTGTACATATTTACCA
>JAGDQP010048049.1:0-14855 GCA_022664845.1 Lepisma saccharinum
CCTACTCGATTTGATTTGACAAACATAACGAACAGAGCTTTGATCATTATAATCACTTGATATCCTTTTGTTACTATTTATGTGTTCTAACCTACATTACATTGCGAAATTATCAACGCTCAACTAATAGTCATAAATTTCCAGTTATTTGAACAAGATATTTCATGAACTATCCCTTAGAAGAATTGTACTCTCCTAAAAATGCATTGAATTTGGTAAAAAAAAACTATTTCAACTTTGTTAGCTTAAAAGCACAAATAAAAAACTACAGCATTTAAGATTGCTTTTTTACTACGTTCCAATAGATATTCGATAATTTCATATAATCCTTATAATTTGTAGTCAAATTCAATGAATCGTTGCTGGGTGATTAACAATTTTTGCCCGTAACAATGCCCTACAATAAAACGAATATTGTTGTACAATGCCTTTATATTACTCACGTTATTCAATGAAGTATTGAGAAACTGATTGATTTCGAGCTTAAAACGACATCATATCGCTCTTGTCTTGAATTATATTGTAATCATTAACTAAGATGAAACACTAGAAGTAGCATTTTAAAAGCACTACTTTGCAAATTCAATAGTGGTGCAAAGTTAATGCTCTAGACGGTAATTAGCTGTAGTACATTTACGGCAAAACGTGTACAGTTCATCCATTTCTTTATTATTCTAGATATACCGCTAACATCATGCTTGTTGTGAAGTCATTTGTTCAATTTTTATAGTTAAATTAGCATGGGAGCCTTCTCAGTTTGAATTGACAAGCATAACGAACAGAGCTTTGATCTTTATAATCACTTGATATTCTTTTATTACTATTTATGTGTTCTAACCTACATTACATTGCGAAATTATCAACGCTCAACTAATAGTCATAAAGTTCCAGTTATTTGAACAAGATATTTCATGAACTATCCCTTAGAAGAGTTGCATTCTTTTAAAAATGCATTGTATTTGGTAAACAAAACGCTATTTCAACCTTGTTAGCTTAAAAGCACAAATAACAAACTACAGCATTGAAGATTGGTTTTTTACTTACATTCCAATAGAAATTCGATAATTTCATATAATCCTTATAATTTGTAGTCAAATTGAATGAATCGTTGCTGGGTGATTAACAATTTTGCCCGTAACAATGCCCTACAATAAAACGAATATTGTTGTACAATGCCTTTATATTACTCACGTTACTCAATGAAGTATTGAGAAAGTGATTGTTTTCGAGCTTAGAACGACATCATATCGCTCTTGTCTTGATTTATATTGTAATGATTAACCAATATAAAACTCCAGAAGTCTCGTTTTAATAGCACCACTCTGAAATATCAATAGCCTTGCAAAGCTTATGCTCTAAACGGTAATTCGGTGTAGTACATTTACGGCAAAACGTTTAGAGTTCATTCATTTCTTTCTTATTCTAGATATGCCACTAACATCATGCTTGTTGTGAACTGATTTGTTCAATTTTTATAGATAAATTTGCATTGGAACCTTCTCGATTTGAATTGACAAGCATAGGGAATAAAGCTTTGATCATTATAATCACTTGATATCCTTTTATTTGTACTTTAGTGTAATAATCTACAATACACTGCGAAATTATCAACGCTCAACTAGGAGTCATATAGTTCCAGTTATTTGCCCAAGATGTTTCATGAACTATGTCTTACAAGAGTTGTATTCTCATAAAATGCTTTGAATTTGGTATAAAAAAACGCTATTTCAACTTTGTTATCTTAAATGCACAAATAACAAACTACAGCATTTAAGATTGCTTTTTTACTTACGTTCCAATAGAAATTCGATAATTTCATATAATTATAATAATTTTTAGTCAAATTGAATGAATCGTTGCTGGGTGATTAACAATTTTGAACGTAACAATGCCCTACAATAAAACGAATATTGTTGTACAATGCGTTTATATTACTCACGTTATTCAATTAAGTATTGAGAAACTGATTGTTCTCGAGCTTAAACGGCGTCATATCTCTCTTGTCTTGAATTATATTGTAATAATTAACTAAGATAAAACTCCAGAAGTTTCGTTTTAATAGCAGCACTCTGAAATATCAATAGCGGTGCAAAGCTTATGCTCTAAACGGTAATTCGCTGTAGTACATTTACGGCAAAACATGTACAGTTCATTCATTTCTTTCCGATTCTAGATATGCTACTAATATCATGCTTGTTGTGAAGTGATTTGTTCAATTTTTATAGTTAAATTAGCATTGGAACCTTCTCGATTTGAATTGACAAGCATAACGAACATAGCTTTGATCATTATAATCACTTTGTTTCCTTTATTAGTATTTATGTGTACTAATCTACAATACACTGCGAAATTATCAACGCTCAACTAGTAGTCATAAATTTGCAGTTTATTGCCCAAGATATTTCATGAATTATTCCTTAGAAGAGTTGTATTCTTCTAAAAATGCATAGTATTTGGTAAACAAAACGCTAGTTCAACCTTGTTAGCTTAAAATCACAAATAGCAAACTACAGCTTTTAAGGTTGGCTTACGTCCCCATAGAAATTCGATAATTTCATATAATTATAATAATTTGTAGTCAAATTGAATGAATCGTTGCTGGGTGATTAACAATTTTGCCCCTAACAATGCCCTACAATAAAACGAATAATGTTGTAAAATGTGTTTATATTACTCACGTTATTCAATGAAGTATTGAGAAACTGATTATTTTCGAGCTTAAACGGCGTCATATCGCTCTTGTCTTGAATTATATTGTAATGATTAACCAATATAAAACTCGAGAAGTTTCGTTTTAATTGCTCCACTGTAAAAATTCAATACCGGTGCAATGTTTATGCTCTAGACGCTAATTCGCTGTAGTACATTTACGGCAAAACGTGTACAGTTCATTCATTTCTTTCCGATTCTAGATATGCTACTAACATCATGCTTGTTGTGAAGTGATTTGTTCAATTTTTATAGTTAAATCAGCATTGTAACCTTCTCGATTTGAATTGACAAGCATAACGAACAGAGCTTTGATAATTATAATCACTTTGTTTCCTTTATTAGTATTTATGTGTACTAATCTACAATACACTGCGAAATTATCAACGCTCAACTAGTAGTCATATAGTTCCAGTTATTTGCCCAAAATATTTCATGAACTATCCCTTAGAAGAGTTGTATTCTCCTAAAAATCCATTGTATTTTTTTAAAAAAAACGCTATTTCTACTTTGTTAGTTTAAAAGCACAAATAACAATCTACAGCATTTAAGATTGCTTTTTTACTTACGTTCCAATAGAAATTCGATAATTTCATATAATCCTTATAATTTGTAGTCAAATTGAATGAATCGTTGCTGGGGATTAACCATTTTGCTCGTAACAATGCACTACAATAAAACGAATATTGTTGTACAATGCGTTTATATTACTCACGTTATTCAATGAGGTATTGAGAAACTGATTGTTTTCGAGCTTAGAACGACATCATATCGCTCTTGTCTTGATTTATATTGTAATGATTAACCAATATAAAACTCCAGAAGTTTCGTTTTAATAGCACCACTCTGAAATATCAATAGCGGTGCAAAGCTTATGCTCTAAATGGTAATTCGCTGTAGTACATTTACAGCAAAACGTTTAGAGTTCATTGATTTCTTTCCAATTCTAGATATGCCACTAACATCATGCTTGTTGTGAATTGATTTTTTCAATTTTTATAGATAAATTAGGATTGGAACCTTCTCGATTTGAATTGACAAGCATAAGGAACAGAGCTTTGATCATTATAATCCTTTGATATTCTTTAATTACTATTTATGTGTTCTAATTTACATTAGATTGCGAAATTATTAACGCACAACTAGCAGTCATAAAGTTCCAGTTATTTGACCAAGATATTTCATGAACAATCTTTTAGAAGAGTTGTATTCTCCAAAAAATGCATTGTATTTGGTAAACAAAACGCTATTTCAACTTTGTTAGCTTAAAAGCACAAATAACAAACTTCAGTATTTGAGATTGGTTTTTTACTTACGTTCCAATAGAAATTCGATAATTTCATATAATTATAATAATTTGTAGTCAAATTGAATGAATCGTTGCTGGGTGATTAACAATTTTGCCCGTATCAATGCCCTACAATAAAACGAATATTGTTGTACAATGCCTTTATATTACTCACGTTATTCAATGAAGTATTGAGAAACTGATTGTTTTCGAGCTTAAAACGAAATTTTATCGTTCCTGCCTTGAATTATATTGTAACAATTAACTAAAATAAAACACCAGAAGTTACGCTTTAATAGCACCACTCTGAAAATTCAATAGGGGTGCAAAATTTATGCTCTAAACGGTAATTCGCTGTAGTACATTTACCGCAAATCGTGTACGCTTCATATATTACTTTGCGATTATAGATGTGCCAATAATATCATGTTTGTTAAGAAGTCATTTGTTAAATATTTATAGTTAAATTAGCATGGGAACCTTCTCGGTTTATATTGACAAGCATAACGAACAGAGCTTTGATCATTATAATCACTTGATATTCTTTTATTAGTATTTATGTGTACTATTCTACAATACACTGCGAAATTATCAACGCTCAACTAGCAGTCGTATAGTTCCAGTTATTTGCCCAAGATATTTCATGAACTGTGTCATACAAGAGTTATATTCTCCTAAAAATACATTGTATTTGTTAAACAAAACGCTATTTTAACTTTGTTAGCTTAAAAGCGCAAATAACAAACTACTGCATTTAAGAGCGCTTTTTTACTTACGTTCCAATAGAAATTCGATAATTTCATATAATTATAATAATTTGTAGTCAAATTGAATGAATCGTTGCGGGTGATTAACAATTTTGCCCGTAACAATACCCTACTATAAAACGAATATTGTTGTACAATGCGTTTATATTACTCACGTTATTCAATGAAGTATTGAGAAACTGATTGTTTTCGAGCTTAAAACGATATCATATCGCTCCTGTCTTGATTTATATTGTAATGATTAACTAACATAAAACTCCAGAAGTTACGCTTTAATAGCATTACTCGGAAAATTCAATAGCGGTGGAAAGTTGATACTCTAAACTGTAATTCGCTGTAGTACATTTACCGCAAATCGTGTATGCTTCATACATTACTTTGCGATTATAGATGTGCCACTAACATCATGTTTGTTAAGAAGTCATTTGTTAAATATTTATAGTTAAATTTGCATGGGAACCTTCTCGGTTTGAAATGACAAACATGACGAAGAGAGCTTTGATCATTATAATCACTTGATATACCTTTATTAGTATTTATGTGTACTAATCTACAATACACTGCGAAATTATCAACGCTCAACTAGCAGTCATATAGATCCAGTTATTTCCCCAAGATATTTCATGAGCTATCCCTTAGAAGAGTTGTATTCTCCTAAAAATTCATTGTAATTGGTAAAAAAAACGCTATTTCAACTTTGTTAGCTTAAAAGCACAAAAAACAAACTACAGCATTTAAGAGTTCTTTTTTACTTACGTTCCAATAGAAATTCGATAATTTCATATAATTATAATAATTTGTAGTCAAATTGAATGAACCGTTGCTGGGTGATTAACAATTTTGCCCGTATCAATGCCCTACAATAAAACGAATATTGTTGTACAATGCCTTTATATTACTCACGTTATTCAATGAAGTATTGAGAAACTGATTGTTTTCGAGCTTAAAACGAAATTATATCGTTCCTGCCTTGAATTATATTGTAACAATTAACTAACATAAAACTCCAGAAGTTACGTTTTAATAGCACCAGTCTAAAAATTCAATAGCGGCGCAAACTTTAAGCTCCAAACGGTAATTCTCTGTAGTACATTTACGGCAAAACGTCTACAGTTCATTCATTTCTTTCCGATTCTAGACATGCCAGTAACATCACGCTTGTTGTGAAGTCATTTGTTCAATTTTTATAGTTAAATTAGCATTGGAAAATTCTCGATTTGAATTGACAAGCATAACAATCAGAGCTTTGATCATTATAATCACTTGATATCCCTTTATTAGTATTTATGTGTACTAATCTACAATACACTGCGAAATTATCAACGCTCAACTAGGAGTCATATAGTTCCAGTTATTTGCCCAATATATTTCATGAATTATGTCCTACAAGAGTTGTATTCTCCCAAAAATGCATTGAATTTGGTAAAAAAAAACGCTATTTCAACTTTGTTAGCTTAAAAGCACAAATAACAAACTACAGCATTTAAGATTGCTTTTTTACTGACGTTCAAATAGAAATTCGATAATTTCATATAATTATAATAATTTGTAGTCCAATTGAATGAACCGTTGCTGGGTGATTAACAATTTTGCCCGTATCAATGCCCTACAATAAAGCGAATATTGTTGTACAATGCCTTTATATTACTCACGTTATTCAATGAAGTATTGAGAAACTGATTGTTTTCGAGCTTAAAACGACATCATATCGTTTTTGTCTTGATTTATATTGTAACAATTAACTAACATAAAACATAAGAAGTTACGTTTTAATAGCACCACTATGAAAATTCAATAGCGGTGCAAAGTTGATGCTCTAAAGGGTAATTCGCTGTAGTACATTTACCGCAAATCGTGTACGCTTCATACATAACTTTGCGATTATAGATGTGCCACTAACATCATGTTTGTTAAGAAGTCATTTTTTAAATATTTATAGTTAAATTAGCATGGGAACCTTCTCGGTTTGAACTGACAAGCATAACGAACAGAGCTTTGATCATTATAATAACTTGATATCCTTTTATTAGTATTTATGTGTACTAATCTATAATACTCTGCAAAATTATCAACGATCATCTAACAGTCATAAATCCCAGTTATTTTCCCAAGATGTTTGATGAATTATCCATTAGAAGAGTTGTATTCTCCTAAAAATGCATTGTATTCGGTAAACAAAACGATATTTCAGCTTTGTTGGCTTAAAAGCACAAATAACAAACTACAGCATTGAAGATTGCTTTTTTACTTACGTTCCAATAGAAATTCGATAATTTCATATAATCCTTATAATTTGTAGTCAAATTGAATGAATCGTTGCTGGGTGATTAACAATTTTACAAGTAACAATGCCCTACAATAAAACGAATATTCTTGTACAATACGTTTATATTAATCACGTTATTCAATGAAGTATTGAGAAACTGATTGTTCTCGAGCTTAAAACGACATGATATCGTTTTTGTCTTGATTTATATTGAAATGATTAACTAACATAAAACTTAAGAAGTTTCGTTTTGATAGCACCACTCTGAAAATTCAATAGCGGTGGAAAGTTGATGCTCTAAACGGTAATTCGCTGTAGTACATTTACCGCAAATTATGTACGCTTCATACATTACTTTGCGATTATAGATGTGCCACTAACATCATGCTTGTTGTGAAGTCATTTGTTTAATTCTTATAATTAAATTAGCATGGGAACTTACTCGATTTGATTTGACAAACAACGAACATAGCTTTGATCATTATAAACACTTGATATCCTTTTGTTACTATTTATGTGTTCTAACCTACATTACATTGCGAAATTATCAACGCTCAACTAATAGTCATAAAGTTCCAATTATTTGATCAAGATGTTTGATGAATTATCCATTAGAAGAGTTGTATTCTCCTAAAAATGCATTGTATTCGGTAAACAAAACGATATTTCAGCTTTGTTGGCTTAAAAGCACAAATAACAAACTACAGCATTGAAGATTGCTTTTCACATACGTTCCAATAGAAATTCGATAATTTCATATAATCCTTATAATTTGTAGTCAAATTGAATGAATCGTTGCTGGGTGATTAACAATTGTACAAGTAACAATGCCCTACAATAAAACGAAAATTATTGTACAATGCGTTTATATTACTCACGTTATTCAATGAAGTATTGAGAAACCGATTGTTTTCGAGCTTAAAACGACATGATATCGCTCTTGTCTTGATTTATATTGTAATGATTAGCTAATATAAAGCTCCAGAAGTTTCGTTTCAATAGCACCACTCTGAAAATTCAATAGCGGTGCAAGGTTGATGCTCTAAACGGTAGTTCGCTGTAGTACATTTACCGCAAATCGTGTACGCTTCATACATTACTTTGCGATTATAGATGTGCCATTAACAACATGTTTGTTAAGAAGTCATTTGTTAAATATTTATAGTTAAATTAGCATGGGAACCTTCTCGGTTTGAATTGACAAGCATAACGAACAGAGCTTTGATCATTATAATCACTTGATATCCTTTTTTAATATGTATGTGTACTAATCTACAATACACTGCGAAATTATCAACGCTCAACTACTAGTCATAATTTCCAGTTATTTGCCCAAGATATTTCATGAACTATCCCTTAGAAGAGTGGTATTCCCCTAAACATGGATAGTATTTGGTAAAAAAAACGCCATTTCAACCTTGTTAGCTTAAAAGCACAAATAATAAACTACAGCATTTAACATTGCTTTTTTACTTACGTTCCAATAGAAATTCGATAATTTCGTATAATCCATATAATTTGTAGTCAAATTGAATGAATCGTTGCTGGGTGATTAACTGTTTTGCCCGTAACAATGCCCTAATAATAAAACGAATATTGTTGTACAATGCGTTTATATTACTCACTTAATTCAATGAAGTATTGAGAAACTGATTGTTTTCGAGCTTAAAACGATATGATATCGCTCTTGTCTTGATTTATATTGTAATCATTAACTAAGATGAAACACTAGAAGTTGCATTTCAATTGCACTACTTTGCAAATTCAATAGTGATGCAAAGTTGATGCTCTAGACGGTAATTCGCTGTAGTACATTTACGGCAAAAAGTGTACAGTTCATTCATTTCCTTATGATTCTAGGTATGCCGCTAACATTATGCTTGTTGTGAAGTCATTTGTTTAATTCTTATAATTAAATTAGCATGGGAACCTACTCGATTTGATTTGACAAACATAACGAACAGAGCTTTGATCATCATAATCACTTGATATCCTTTTGTTAGTATTTATGTGTTCTAACCTACATTACATTGCGAAATTATCAAAGCTCAACTATTAGTCATAAAGTTCCAATTATTTGATCAAGATGTTTCATGAACTATCCCTTAGAAGAATTGTATTCCCCTAAAAATGCAATGTATTTAGTAAAAAAAAAGGCAATTTCAACCTTCTTAGCTTAAAAGCACAAATTACAAACTACAGCATTTAAGATTGCTCTTTTACTTACGTTATAATAGAACTTCGTTAATTTCATATAATCCTTATAATTTGTAGTCAAATTGAATGAATCGTTGCTGGTGTTTAACAATTTTGCCCGTAACAATGCCCTACAATAAAACGAATATTATTGTACAATGCGGTTATATTTGTCACGTTATTCAATGAAGTATTGAGAAACTGATTGTTTTCGAGCTTAAAGCGACATGATATCGCTCTTGTCTTGATTTATATTGTAACAATTAACTAACATAAAACACCGGATGTTACGTTTTAATAGCACCACTCTGAAAATTCAATAGCGGTGCAAAAAAAATGCCCTAAACCGTAATTCGCTGTAGTACATTTACCGCAAATCGTGTACGCTTCATACATAACTTTGCGATTATAGATGTGCCACTAACATCATGTTTGTTAAGAAGTCATTTGTTAAATATTTATAGTTAAATTAGCATGGGAGCCTTCTCGGTTTGAACTGACAAGCATAACGAACAGAGCTTAGATCATTATAATCACTTGATATTCTTTTATTAGTATTTATGTGTACTAATCTACACATGCCCTGCGAAATTATCAACGCTTCACTAGGAGTCATATAGTTCCAGCTATTTGTCCAAAATATTTAATGAACTATGTCTTACAAGAGTTGTATTCTCTTAAAAATGCATTGAATTTGGTAAAAAAAAAACGCTATTTCAACTTACTTAGCTTAAAAGCACAAACAACAAACTACAACATTTAAGATTGCTTTTTTACTTACGTTCCAATAGAGATTCGATAATTTCATATAATCCTTATAATTTGTAGTCAAATTGCATGAATCGTTGCTGGGTGATTAACAATTTTGCCCGTAACAATGCGCTACAAAAAAAGGAATATTGTTGTACAATGCGTTTATATTACTCACGTTATTCAATGAAGTATTGAGAAACTGATTGTTTTCGAGCTTAAAACGACATCATATCGCTTTTGTCTTGAATTATATTGTAATCATTAACTAAGACGAAACACTACAAGTTGCATTTTAATAGCACTACTTTGCAAATTCAATAGTGGTGCAAAGTTGATGCTTTAGACGGTAATTCGCTGTAGTACATTTACGGCAAAAGGTGTACAGTTCATTCATTTCTTTATGATTCTAGATATGCCGCTAACATCATGCTTGTTGTGAAGTGATTTGTTCAATTCTTATAGTTAAATTAGCATTGGAACCTTCTCGATTTGAATTGACAACCATAACGAGCAGAGCTTTGATCATTATAATCACTTGATATACTTTTATTACTATTTATGTGTTCTAACCTACATTACATTGCGAAATTATCACCGCTCAACTAATAGTCATAAAGTTCCAGTTATTTGAACAAGATATTTCATGAACTATCCCTTAGAAGAGTTGTATTCTTTTAAAATTGCATTGTATTTGGTAAACAAAACGCTATTTCAACCTTGTTAGCTTAAAAGCACAAATAACAAACTACAGCATTGAAGATTGCTTTTTTACTTACGTTCCAATAGAAATTCGATAATTTCATATAATCCTTATAATTTGTAGTCAAATTGAATGAATCGTTGCTGGTGTTTAACAATTTTGCCCGTAACAATGCGCTACAAAAAAAGGAATATTGTTGTACAATGCGTTTATATTACTCACGTTATTCAATGAAGTATTGAGAAACTGATGGTTTTCGAGCGTAAAACGACATGATTTTGCTCCTGTCTTGATTTATATTGTAATGATTAACTAACATAAAACTCCAGAAGTTTCGTTTGAATAGCAGCACTCTGAAAATTCAATAGCGGTGCAAAGTTGATGCTCTAAACGGTAATTCGCTGTAGTACATTTACGGCAAATCGTGTACGCTTCATACATTACTTTGCGATTATAGATGTGCCACTAACATCATGTTTCTTAAAAAGTCATTTGTTAAATATTTATAGTTAAATTAGCACGGGTGCCTTCTCGGTTTGAATTGACAAGCATAACGAACAGATCTTTGATCATTATAATCACTTGATATCCTTTTATTAGTATTTATGTGTACTAATCTACAATACACTGCGAATTTATCAACGCTCATCTAACAGTCATAAGGATTCAGTTATTAGCCCAAGATGTTACATGAATTATCCCTTAGAAGAGTTGTATTCTCCTAAAAACGCATTGTATTTGGTAAACAAAAGGCTATTTCAACCTTGTTGGCTTAAAAGCGCAAATAACAAACTACAGCATTTAAGATTGCTTTTTTACTTACGTTCCAATAGAAATACGATATATTTATATAATCCTTACAATTTGTAGTAAAATTGAACGAATCGTTGGTGGGTGATTAACAATTTTTGCCCGTAACAATGCCCTACAATAAAACGAATATTGTTGTACAATGCCTTTATATTACTCACTTTATTCAATGAAGTATTGAGAAACTGATTGTTTTCGAGCTTAAAACGACATTATATCGTTCATGTCTTGATTTATATTGTAACAAATAACTAACATAAAACACCAGAAGTTACGTTTTAATAGCACCACTAAAAATTCAATAGCGGTAATTGATGCTCTAAACGGTAATTAGCTGTAGTACATTTACCGCAAATCGTGTACGCTTCATATTTTACTTTGCGATTATAGATGTGCCACTAACATCATGTTTGTTAAGAAGTCATTTGTTAAATATTTATACTTAATTAGCATGGGAACCTTGTCGGTTTGAATTGACAAGCATAACGAACAGAGCTTTGATCATTATAATCACTTGATATCCTTTTATTAGTATTTATGTGTACTAATCTAGAGTACACTGCGAAGTTAACAACGCTTAACTAGGAGTCATATAGTTCCAGATATTTGCCCAAGATATTTCATGAACTATGTCTTACAAGAGTTGCACTCTCCTAAAATGCATTGAATTTGGTAAAAAAACGCAATTTCAACTTTGTTAGCTTAAAAGCACAAATAAAAAAATACAGCATTTAAGATTGCTTTTTTACTTACGTTCCAATAGAAATTCGATAATTTCATATAATCTTTATAATTTGTATTCAAATTGAATGAATCGTTGCTGGGTGATTAACAATTTTGCCCGTAACAATACTCTACAATAAAACGAATATTGTTGTACAAAGCGTTTATATTACTCACGTTATTCAATGAAGTATTGAGAAACTGATTGTTTTCGAGCTCAAAACGACATCATATCGCCTTTGTCTTGAATTATATTGTAATCATTAACTAAGACGAAACACTAGAAGTTGCATTTTAATAGCACTACTTTGCAAATTCAATAGTGGTGCAAAGTTGATGCTTTAGACGGTAATTCGCTGTAGTACATTTACGGCAAAACGTGTACAGTTCATTCATTTCTTTATGATTCTAGATATGCCGCTAACATCATGCTTGTTGTGAAGTGATTTGTTCAATTTTTATAGTTAAATTAGCATTGGACCCTTCTCGATTTTAATGGACAACCATAACGAGCAGAGCTTTGATCATTATAATCACTTGATATCCTTTTATTACTATTTATGTGTTCTAACCTACATTACATTGCGAAATTATCAACGCTCAACTAATAGTCATAAAGTTCCAGTTATTAAAACAAGATATTTCAAGAACTATCCTTTAGAAGAGTTGTATTCTCCTTAAAATGCATTGTATTTGGTAAACAAAATGCTATTTCAACCTTGTTAGCTTAAAAGCACAAATAACAAACTACAGCATTTAAGATTGCTTTTTTACTTACGTTCCAATAGAAATTTTATAATTTCATATAATGCTTATAATTTGTAGTCAAATTGAATGAATCGTTGCTGGGTGATTAACAATTTTGCCCGTAACAATGCCCTACAAAAAAAAAGAATATTGTTGTACAATGTGTTTATATTATTCACGTTATTCAATGAAGTATTGAGAAACTGATTGTTTTCGAGCTTAAAACGACATCATATCGTTTTTGTCTTGATTTATATTGTAACAATTAACTAACATAAAACATAAGAAGTTACGTTTTAATAACACCACTATGAAAATTCAATAGCGGTGCAAAGTTGATGCTCTAAACGGTAATACGCTGTAGTACATTTACCGCAAATAGTGTAAGGTTCATACATTACTTTGCGATTATAGATGTGCCACTAACATAAGGTTTGTTAAAAAGTCATTTGTTAAATATTTATAGTTAAATTAGCATTGGAACCTTCTCGGTTTAAATTGACAAGCATAACGAACAGAGCTTTGATCATTATAATCACTTGATATCCATTTATTAGTATTTATGTGTACTAATCTAAAATACACGGCGAAATTATCAACGATCATCTAACAGTCATAAACTTCCAGTTATCTTCCCAAGATGTTTCATGAATTATCCATTAGAAGAGTTGTATTCTCCTAAAAATGCATTGTATTTAGTAAACAAAACGCTATTACAACCTTGTTGGCTTAAAAGCACAAATAACAAACTACAGCATTGATGATTGCTTTTTTACTTACGTTCCAATAGAAATACGATAATTTTATATAATCCTTACAATTTGTAGTTAAATTGAACGAATCGTTGGTGGGTGATTAACAATTTTTGCCCGTAAAAATGCCCTACAATAAAACGAATATTGTTGTACAATGCCTTTATATTACTCACTTTATTCAATGAAGTATTGAGAAAGTGATTGTTTTCGAGCTTTAAACGACATCATATCGTTCTTGTCTTGATTTATATTGTAACAATTAACTAACATAAATCACCAGAAGTTACGTTTTAATAGCACCACTCTGAAAATTCAATAGCCGTAATTGATGCTCTAAACGGTAATTCGCTGTAGTATATTTACGGCAAAACGTGTACAGTTCATTCATTTCTTTATGATTGTAGATATGCCACTAACATCATGCTTGTTGTGAAGTCATTCGTTGAATTTTTATAGTTAAAGTAGCATGGGAGCCTTCTCGATTTGAATTGACAAGCATAACGAACAGAGCTTTGATCATTATAATCACTTGATATCCTTTTATTACTATTTATGTGTTCTAACCTACATTACATTGCGAAATTATGAACGCTCAACTAATAGTCATAACGCTCCAGTTATTTGAAAAAGATATTTCATGAACTATCCCTTAGAAGAGTTGTATTCTTTTTAAAAATGCATTGTATTTGGTAAACAAAACGCTATTTCAACCTTGTTAGCTTAAAAGCACAAATAACAAACTATAGCATTGAAGATTGCTTTTTTACTTACGTTCCAATAGAAATTCGATAATTTCATATAATCCTTATAATTTGTAGTAAAATTGAATGAATCGTTGCTGGGTGATTAACAATCTTACAAGTAACAATGCCCTACAATAAAACGAATATTGTTGTACAATGCGTTTATATTACTCACGTTATTCAATGAAGTATTGAGAAACTGATTATTTTCGAGCTTAAAACGACATGATATCGCTCTTGTCTTGATTTATATTGTAATGATTAACTAACATAAAACTCCAGAAGTTTCGTTTTAATAGCAACGGTAATTCGCTGTAGTACATTTACCGCAAATCGTGCACGCTTCATACATTAGTTTGCGATTATAGATGTGCCACTAACATCATGTTTGTTAAAAA
>JAGDQP010048050.1:0-14855 GCA_022664845.1 Lepisma saccharinum
GAAGTTAAAAATTACGCTCCTGAGAGATATAAGACGAGTAAAAAAATTCTCATGTAAATCAATGGAAAGTGCGTACCAAGATGGCAGTGATGGTCTACACTTGGAGGAATTAGATTAGAAGGAGACGGCCAAGCTGCCAAATTTTGAAGCTGAAAATGGCCGCCCTTCAATCGTCCAGTGCGGCCATCCGCCATCTTGCGTATGGAAGAAAACCACGAAATCCCTATTGTTTTATGTACATAATACATATAATATTTATATGAAATCTATATCATATGTTATTATACTTACGTTTGTTTTTAGGCAACATTTAAATTAACTCCAGGTGTGGTTGAATGAAAAAATCTAGCAGAATAAACACTGCACAATGAAAAATATTGACATCTGTAGCCGTTAACTGCGTAAGACCCCTGACCACATAGGTAGATGTGCTCATTAAGGATAATAGGACAAGGTTTCTTGCAAAAGGGGCCGAAAATTCTAGTTACACCACTCGTAATAGCATACGGAACATAGTTTGAAACAGGAACGGACTGGTAAACAAAGGGAAACGAATAAGCTCTAGTGCTAGTGGGCGTTGTGGATCGTCGGTTCCAAATACACCTTTCAAGGGCCTTCAATACCGTTCATGGTAGTGGACACCCCAAAACTTGTGAAGGCCTTTAGGATATTGATCAGGGGGTGTTTCACGAAAGTACTTGTCAATTTTTCACTCTTCGGTTTCCATTTCCAGAGGACAGTCACAAGACCGAAAACCTTCCACCACAATATTTATGTGTACTGTCGTTTGGTTGCCTAGTTTTGGGAGTCAAAAGTTTACTAACAATTGAATATTGCCTATATAATCACACTCCTTGCACAAAATGATAGAACAGTGACTGAATGAGAACAAGGGTTTGTGGCGGAAGGTAAGCACCCTTGAGACAGTCTTCCGGAAATGCAAACTGAAGAGTGAAAAGTTGGCAAGTACTTTCGTGAAACAGGCCCCAGGTCTCAAAATACAAAGTTTTAATAACGTAAATATTGCGCTTAAAAGAGTATGAATGTATTAAAGCATTGTGCATTTATCATTAAACATTACAGGCCCCTTCTAGCGATTTGTAAGGGCCCTAACTTACAACACTAACAACAGTGTAATTACAACTCTAACACTACCTCCATCTATAAGTCTTGTGTGTGAAAATTGCTAGTTTTAGACTCCCGACAAGACCCTAACGCCACAAGTAGTAGCAAAAGTGTTGTAAGTGGTCTTCTTTATTGGGTAACATTACGCTTCCAAGACAAAAGACCGGCGCGGGTTAGGGGAGCACCTGGGAATTTTCGTGTTTAAGACCGGGCCATGCCGCCCCTGTTTTCAAATTTCCTGGAGCCTTCAAAAGTACATTCGGAGCTGTACAACTGTTCTACGGAGAGGTTTATCTGCAAGAAACCCTGAGCAAACACAAAGCTAGCGGACATGACAATGGCTGTGAGAATTTTGGCACTGTCAGGGACTAGCCTACGTATTAATAACTTACTTTAACATTCAGATCGTACATTATTTAAATTTTTGTACTACCGTTTCTATAATTTATGTTTATCCACAGAAAACTGGGGTTTAACAGACTACAGCGGGATTTAGCCTGGCCCGGCCAGGCCTCTGAAAACTTTGCCCGAAATCCACCCCTGCGCTTATTATTATTTTCTGAGCGGACTTGATCCTTACGGACTACCGGCACTTCACAACGCACCTTCTGATACTGTATGATTTGTGTATAAAATTTTACACACTTTTTTGTTCCACAAGGTTCAACATGGCGATTATAACAATAAATACGGCGGAGGTCGAAGAGCGTCTCGCGCCAGGAATTTGAGTGAGAAAAATGTAAAGATACATGACCGTACCTAACCTTACCTAACCTCCACTTTCCCATGGTCACTAATTTAAGATAATGTACGAAAAATGCAAAAAAGCAATTATTAATAGTAAATATGAGCACATAAAAATATATTTTGAAAGAAAAAAAAAGAAAAAGTTTTGACCCGAGGAGGGTTTGAACCCGGGACCTTTACTCAAGAGCGAACGTCTTGACCATTCAGCCACGAGGCCGAGTTAGGAAATATTGGTTTCGTCGTTGTATTTACAGTGGATAGCGTCAGAGCCTGTCAGTATGACCTCGTAGGTGATGAAGACTTCCGCCGTGTTTAATATCTAACCCCCTTTCCGAATTGGCACTTTATGCTCCGTTCCGTACCCTTGCTCCGTCGATGGTTATCCGAATTCCCCCTTCGACGGAGCATTCAAGTGAACGCAGCAACGGAGGACCAGATTGTCACTTGACCCTCCGTTCGGTTGCGCGCTGCTGCCATGTTGAAAAGAAAACAGAGCGGCATATTGCATGCCAAAATTCCTTCTTCACTTGGGAATTGGGACAAATATGTAGAATTGATCACGTGTTGCAAGTTTAAAATGAATGACCGTGAAGAAGTATTTGAATGTAAGTATTTTAATAGTTGAATATTTGATTTTACATTATGTTATAGATATTGTACCATCTTTTGAGTGATATATCTTCATAATCATTTAATAATTTTAACTTCGCACTGTGAAAATAATATTGTTGGTTAGATTTCCTCAATGGCATTCCATGTAGATATTAATAGATGAGAGGATAACATATGAGAAAGGGCGTCGGCAGGGAGGGGCAATGCATTCCATAAGAATCTATTTGAGATTCTCCCGTTACATTTCCTCAACTATAATTATTTTAATGTATGTAATCACAAATACGCAATTTGTGCCCACCAAACAAACTATGTTAAAGCATCGAAAGTAAAACACGAATGCTATTGTTGTACTATTATGTAAGTGTTATTTCTTGTGAACGTACTCTGTTTTATGAAGTTGAAGAAGTTCCTCCAGAAAGTCAATGAAAAAGACGTATCTCTGTCTCTCCCTCCCTCTCGCTTTCACACACACACACATTTATATACAAAGTTTAAAAACGCACGTGTAGGCCAATCGTAAGATACACATTCTTTATAAATAATTTTAATTTTTAGTTTTTAAAAATACCGAACAAATCAAGAAAAATACTGATATTTTGAAAAACGACTCATCTAACATTAACGAAATGAACTATTTCATTTTGAAGCTATATTTTTTAGCCGACATATTTGAAGGTCACTAACTTACGCCGGCATAGTCCAGGATTTCAAATTTCTTATCAATAGAAAATATTTCCAAATTATGGATTACTTAATTTGATAGATATTCATAAGAATTATCCAACCCATTTTCTAAAATATTCTTATTGTGATTTGTCCAATATTTTTTTTAAAATTGAGCCTGATTACCAAGGGCTCTCAAAGCGAATCTGAATTTGAATTTTTAAAGGTCTTTACATAATTTTGGTTGAAGCCGAATGGGTGATGCTGAGAGAATGCAGAACAGAAATTTTACCTAGCAAAGCTTTTCGTCGATAGAAATTCTTATACATAAATTATCTATTAATGTTTGTTAAAATGTGCTATTTCTGTAATCTCCGACATCCAACACAGAATTTAATAAAAGTGTTATTACTCACCGTTTTAAATTTGCCTGAATTATTGAAAGTTTTTTTTTTTGTCTGATGACGTTATGCCATTTCGCTTTTAGTGACTTTAAATTATGTAATAGTCATTGATCGCACTACATTAATTTCTATTATAATGAACAACGAGCTCTAACATGCCAGTCATTTGATGATCCTGATTATTCAAAAATACTGGTTGTGTTAGTGTCTAGCGTTACTGAGAAGTTACTGTTAACAATTTTGTACTGTGTTCTGAGTTCAGATTCCACTAAGTTAATTTGAAAATTATGATGACTTCAATTTTATTTTATATTTGAAATTATTTTATATCGTTCAGCAAACTATTAGCAAGTTCTCCCCTAGAAAGTCGGAAGAAAATATGTTTCACGGAAGTATCTATCTATGCCTGTCTGGGAATTTCCACCTTTCCAAAATGGCGAATGTGGTACACTGCAAAAGTTGATTGTGTTAATTAAACACTTTCCGGTGTCCCGAGGAGACCACCATTTTTTTGTTAACATCGTTTGTTGTGTGATCTCGGTGATTCAACACTATGATAGTACTAATATTGTGTTGAATCAGCATTAAAAGCACATCCATTGTGTTGAATCGCCGAAATCAATAACATTTTGTTGTATTGATTTAACACAAACAAGTGATGGTCGCCGTGAGATATCAAAAAGTGTTAACACATCCATATCTTGCTGTGTACTTCTAGGTTTGCCATTACAAACGATAGCGCTACTAAAAGGAGAAAACTCTAACTAACCAGAAAACTATGTTTAATAAAAATCTTACACCCATTAATTAATTTTACCTTGTCTTAAGAAAATAGTACACTGTAGTCTAATGAACGTTCTCTAATAGTATGTAATAAATAAATAATTGAGTATAACTTGCTCCTCTTCATGATTCATTTGCAAATTTATCCCATATATGTGACAGTGGCATGCATACACACATACACATACACACACACACACTATATATATATAATCTCCTGATTTTCCCCTTCTTGGGAGAATTCCTGGCGACGCCCTTGCATATTAGTAGTTTATTTAAGAATACTAAGATTAAGAACTATTATAATTATTTGAAATGTTTTTAGAACTTCAAATGCGTAACGTTGTCAAGGCTCACGACGTAGGTGGTTATTCATAGATCCTGGTTTAACATTATTTAGTGATTCATAGTTCATGAGACGCACTTATCATGCCAAAACTTTCAGAATAACCATCAGAATTGTGATCATCTTTCGAATAGCTATCAATCTTCATCTGCTGTTATTTAATATATGTCGAATACCTACAAGTATGGCATTGTACGCCTACATCTATCTTCATCCATGTTGCTTTTTGCTTTATTCACTTCGCATCAAACTACCTTGACTACGCATTGCCCAATACTCACTCACATTACGCGCGGACGGTTTTCAGCTGTTTCCAGACTTGGGTGTCATCTGTGGTTAAAATTTTAAACACTTATTTAATTCGGATAAGTGTGCATAACGGAAGTGAACGGAACATAGCACAACGTAGCGTAACAGAGGACCATTGAATTCGGAAAGGGGGTTAATCCTCAAGTCAAGGTTCACTTATCTGAAGCGCGTCTGCTCGAGCAAGTTTACGCATATGTGATGCTAATATCAGCCGAAAGGTCATGCAAGCGTGCTGTAAACAAAGGCTTCCATGAATGGCTGTTCAGGTTAAGGAATTATTTCACTAAAGCGGTATTCAAGAGGTGCGTTCTGTGATTTCCAGTGACACGGTTAAAATGAGTCTATTGAAATAAAAATGAATCAGTATACTTCGATAGTCATGTCGCACAATATATATTTTCTTCACAATAAGTATTTAGTTCTATGCATGCATTTAAAGTTAGGCATATGCTAACTACAGACGGCTCCTTCCTCGCAAGTCATAACATAACATATGCCACCACGGAATGGGAAAATGTACTTACGAATCTTCTTCCACTAAAAATACTTATATATCATCACCTATTAAGTATTCTATAATTCCACTTCGATATTTTTGTGTCCACCCGACTCCCGTAATATCTACTGTCAGATATTCTTTACACCGATGATCAAAAATACGGAATACACCATTTGTCACCACCGGATTGGGATAGGAATACCTAAAACCTTACTACTTTTGTCTATGTGGGATATGAGCACCTTACTTAGCTTCAACCTGCTGTGTGGTTGAAGCTTACTAAAAAGAAATAAGGATCAAGAGATCTCGTTTGCCGTAATTGTCTCTACCTTTCCTGCCAAGTGCCACAGCAAGAATATTAGGATAAACTTTGTATCTTTATTAAAGTATTTAGGAAGATAAGATTAACACCGTAAATTTTAGGAACTTTATTAAATATAGCGAAAAACATTCAAGGACCGGGTAGGCGACTGAAAATAGGAGAAAATTTACGGTGTTCTGCTTTCCCACTGTGCATACGAAACAGATACAAAACAACTTAAATGAGTGAATGTTGGTGTGCATTCGAATTGAGTCTACCATCCATGTACTCTAGCACCGAAAGGAGCGGTAACTAACGGGCGTTTACACTTTGCATACGGGGATGTTTATTGTTTTCTGCCTCATTTCTTTGGCAGCTGATTGATTTTTGTGAGACAATAAGAAATGAATGTAGCCCAAGAGAAGTTATTTCTTTTCATTCGCTTGGCAATAAAGACACTCTAAAATAAATAGTAAAAAAACGAAGACTTATCTTTTGGTAGCCGAAAAAACACGATTTAGGAAAGGTTATAATGATGTGTCCTTGTCTCGGATATCCGGATCTGAATCCGAGTTTGGGATATCCGGATTCGGATATTGGCGGATCCCGATCCGTTTGGCCATCCCTGACACTGTAAAGAAGACAACATATATTCAGATTATAGTTGTTTTAGAAAGCAAATGTAAACTTTAATCTGAATTTAGAACTATCGAAATTTACAAAATAAGTGTATAATGATTAAATGCACTAATCTGCCGAGGACCGGTATAGAAGTTTCGTGGACCTAGTTTCACAGAAGTTTCATTTGTATATTACAGCTATTATTCTGTTTAATGCTTTATACAAAGAATTGGAGACACCACAAAATGAGCCTATATAAACACACATTTGGGCTAATTGAATGGGAGAAAATAGATTCTCGTGCAACTCTGTACAATATGTCAACCTTATTTAACAACTAAACTACTAATAATTACTATTAGTGTAATTACTTTTGTATTCTATTTTTTTAAAAATAATTATATTGAGCTGGGGTTGGGGCCCCATGAAATCATTTCAAGATTTCATGGATATCTTAAGGTGCCTTTGTATCAAAGCAACAGGAGACAAGGCAACGTTTCCAGTGACTGATTTCGTTCTTGCTGGAAAAACAATATATTTTGATAAAATAAAACAATCACTGAACAAAGCAAATATATATATATTTTTTTTACAAAACTAAAAACGTATAACGGTTTCGCAAACTAACTAACAACTTGGCTTCATCAGACACACTAAATCACATAAACAACACAATTTCTAGTGAGACAGCCATCTGGTTCCTGATTGACCCCTTGCCAGCCTATACCGTACCGACTACACAAAGTGAATTTTTAATTAACTACAATCACTGATTTCCCTCTCACCCCTGTTCATACTACATCTAAGGATACAATCCCAAAATAAGCCTAGTAATTTATCTTGTAGTTATTAAAACTTTCTGGTCGAGCGTGGGACTGACAACCCCACCCCAGCTCGTGCCGTTGGTCGAGGGTATTTGGAGCGTTACCTCCCCATCCTCCATACATCCTTAACGGCGCGCGTTAATCGCAAAGGAAATACTTTTACCTTTAATATTTGAGATCCACTGCTTCTCGACAGTTTAGATTTATTTATTTAATATGGTCGAGTAAAGTAATGCAAAAACTTCAGTCTCAGTTTCAGAATTTGATTCTGGACTTTAGAGATTTAAATCTTGTAAGCATTATCATCGTGCTGTAGGTGTCGTTTTTGATAGAGGTCAATAAGGAACATAGTGTGAAATACTACAAGCACAAAATTCAACAACTTTATAGCCAACTACAACTCTCCAGCGTTGGAAACGATTGCGAATTAACAATGTTCAACTTCAAGTACTTCGACCTCAGGAAAAACAAAAACCTCTTATGTTTACTCCACACCCTTAACAGAATAGTACGTCCAAGTTGTAGTACGCCCATTTTATGTCCATGAACATACTAGACTTAAGGACGTACAGTAAAGGAAGTCCCGAAAAAGGACTTCCCGGACGTTCAATGTATGTACATTAAAGCGGCCAATTTTTCCCATGTCCTTCCGGGGACACGTTAAATTGGGAACAGAATTAAGTAAACTGGAGGAGAAAACATATTCAGTTTCTCTTTCTCTCTCTCTACATAAATATAGGTATAGATAGACATCTTCTCTTTACCACTAAAATTGGCTGAATTAATTCAATTTTTATTTCCGACTTTTTCTAATATGTAGTTCTTGTTCTCGTATAATTAGGCGCGAACGCTTAGAAGTATTCATGACGTTAGATCAAAAGTACAGAGAGTTTGGTGTGGCACTCCTTGGACACTCTGTATATTTTTGAAAAATAAAACAGTCACCATCTGATCGTTCTGTAAATTGTCACTGTGGAACTTCAATAAAAGTCACTTGAGATGCATCCATTATTAAAACCTCAGACACGAATTGCAACATTTTAAAGTATTTATTTATTTTTTGAAAGAGGAATTCGAGAATATTAAGCCCCAGTTTTAAAATCGACGGCTAAGCTTCTGGTCAGGGCTAAGTTGAGGCCAAGTCATATTTTGGCCAATGGGCGAACGCAAAATATGACTTGGTCTCAACGGTCTCAACTTAGCCCTGACCAGAAGATTAGCCGTCGATTGTAAAACTGGGGGTAAATTGTCAAAAGATATTAGTTGTTAGATGTTAAAATAAGGTTAAGCTTATACTGTAGAGAGTACTTATTCTTTACATCCTATAGTTCATTATAGAAAATTAAACTCCCCATAGGGGCATTCAGTGTTTCTTTCAGAGTATTTCATTCGGGAGGGGGCCTCACGAAAATTATAAATAATGCATACTGACTCCAATGTACTAAAATATGAACTAAGAACAATGTTACTTAATAATTTGTCATACTTCCTTAGTTAACATCAAAATAACATGAGCAATACTAAAAAGAATGTTCTATTATATATGTATTTCAGTGTATGTATGAGTAACACATGTGCTAAGACCAATTATTTCGAGAAGGCGGTTGAAAACTCGCGTGGGAAGTGGGGAAGAGGGGGAGCAAAGCACTCTAGAAAGCATTGCCTGACAGAAACAGTGTTACTCAGGAGATAGAACAATAGTGTAATAACCATTTAAATGGCAATGTGAGGTATGCTCTTGTTTTTGAAATTTGGCTGCCGTTAGTTGTTACGTTCGTGCTTTTCACTTTGGTACTTGGTGTTGCTGGCAAAATATTTCTTTTGGGTCGAGACATTATTATTAATATATTCTGGAAATAGGTGTCCGCCCAGGAAAAACATTGACTAATGTTCACCTTAGCAGTAGATTTTCGTTTAACAACTATGCCAAGTTGTACCCTACTAACAATAATATATATTTTCGGATATAATGAAGTATTATCTTTACTCGTTACTAAAAAAAAAAGTAAAAAGGAGACCCTGAATTTGTATTTTTAATATCGAGATATCGAAATGTTGTATCGTGAATAGATAAACATGATAATTTGAGTTGAAACGTTTGCAAACCCTGTGGAGAAACAAGATTGATTTTAGTGTATAGAAAAGTTATTGGAAAGTTATATTTGTTTTGCTGGCGTTTCTTGTGAGGAAACCTCTTTAACAGTGCTAGGATATATTTAAAATGGAAGACGAGAATTTAGATGTGGTATGAGATATATGCTCTTATTGTTTTGTATTTGTGTGTAGAGTAATTATATTGTGAGGCGGTAAAGATGGTGTAAACACTGACGTGGGTTTATGACCAAGCCGGGCGAAAGTGCTTTCCGAAGAGCTTTAAGAAATATTTTCCTGTTGTATATAGTATTTACACATATAAAACTAATGATAAAAACTACACAATATTGCCTAAATGCGGAACATGCTATGTGTCAGTACATGAGAAAAAATGCGTATTTCTATGTGATTGTAGGTTAGAAAAGTATTACTGCAGTTTAGCCACTTTTGCCTTAGAGCAGTGTATACACTGCAAACAGTGGCGTAGATAAGGCGGGGGGATATGGGGTATATATCCCCCCCTTGACCCCCTATGTGAACTTGGAAAAAGAGTGTTTCCTCAAGAAATAGAAATATATTTCGAAGCATATGACAGTTAAAATATTAAATTATTTATAAGTACTATGACTTACGTCCTACTCAATATAATTGTTTGCTTATTCTGAATAGATAAAGGGTCGTATTGTACATTCTGCGTTGTAGGTTCACAATTAGGTGAATGCGTCGAATTGGGATTAATGGAGTTGAGGGAGTTCACGTTGAATATTCATCGTGAGCATATCAGTCGTGTAGAGTCTTGGTGGCACCTAGTTTTTGACGGGTGTAGTTGCAGAACGTGGGGTCTAACAGGGCCCTTGCCTTGTTAACCTATTAATTCTAGTGACACATATTCATGGATCTGTATTATCGTATTCATACAGTGAAAATTGATCTACATTAAGTAATTGGACGACCTTCAAATATTGGAAATTCATCGTAAAATGTACTTCAGTTACAGGAAGGCGAAGTCACTCAAATCGAACCTCAGGCATATTACAAAACAGTATTTATCCAGTGCGATTCTGAACAAACAGTTAATAGGATTCTAAATCGTACACAAGGACAAGTGATATTCGAATTTAATCAACGACGTTATACGCTGCCTATCACTAAAGTGTTTGAAGATGTGTCTCAGATTACTATAGCCACTTTACCAGAGCATTTTCCTGACGTGTTGGGTACAGAATGTATGAGTAGGTATGGCGCCGTAGTTAGCATTGACAGACCAAAATATCCAGACATATACTCTTATCGTATGTACACGGGTCGACGCATAGTGCACATGCGTCGGAATCAAATACGTTTTCCCATTTATAGAGTTCTTTACACAATAATTTGTGAGTTTCTGTGATCATTGCGGACGCAAAGAACATCCCGGAATGTTTTTTTTTTTGGAAGTACCATGTGCACGTTTCCCTGGTCGCAATGTACATCAACCAATTAATTGAGACTCTGAGGAAGGGACTAAGTTGGACTTTTCTACACTCTCGTTTCCCAATCTACCGCAACGTGGAGTCCCGCTACCAGCTGATCATTTTAGAGAGAAGGTCAGTACTGTAAATTTAACATCTTCCTCAACCACAGGACAAAGGGCGGAACAACCACGGGACAAGACAGATAGGTTATCAGCTAAGAAGGTTAGTGGTGAAGCTTTTCACCACGTTGGCTTGGACGAAGTGCCGGCAGACGTTTTGCGATTGGACACGATCTTGCATGGTAAAGGTTCTCCCCAAGTGACACAAGCAAATTCTAGTGAGGGTACGGCTACACTCCCGTTGGAGGCAACCACGAGTGTAAGTGTTTCCAAATCTCTGGAAGCCCCGTTTGAAAGCTTAGCCGAAAAGCTGAGTGATCATTCGTCGGAACACAGTTTCGTTGACTCAAGTGAGAACGTACAGGTAATGTAGTGGAACGAGAAGGGGATATTGGTGCATCAGTGGAACTGACCGGTGGAGTTTCGCCCCGGATTTCATCTGGGATGCTTTTGGAGGCCCAGGTGCGCGCTCCAGGTTCACGTGAAAGAAGAAAACGAAAAAAATAAAAATAAATAAAACCCGCCCAAATCCCGTGCTTTCAAACGGTCTCCTCAACGTAAAACGATTACGACAACTCCCAAGAAAATTTGTCTGGATCGTTCATCTAAAAGTCTTTAGTATTAAGTGTATTTCCTAACAAGCTCGATAGTAGAGAACACTGGACGTGGGTGTGGACTACGGACTTTCAGTGTATAGTGGGATTTATCCTTTTTGTTCACAATGGCCATTGGGGTTAACTTCCAAAGTTGGTCGGCCGTTTCTAGTAAAATTTAGAAAATTTACAGGGAAGAAATGGATAATTTGCTCGTTTGTGTGGCTAATAATACATAAAAAGAACGAAAGTTGAGTTTATTTTATTGTATAATCGGTGATATACATGGAACTATTTGGGAAGCGGAGGGAACTACTTGGCGGAAGGTTACCACATGATTGTATTGTGGGAAAGTTACGAGTATTTATTTGTGAACATTGCAACTGGTGAAAAGAACTGTGACGTGTATGAGAACAGAAAGTGTAAAGGTACATGACCGCACCAAACCTTACCTAACCTCCACGTTCCCATTGTCACTAATTTAAGATGGTGTACGAAAAATGCAAGAAAGCAATTATTAATAATAAATGTGAACAACAGAAAATCAGTGAACTGGACGTAAAGATTGATGATTTTTACATTTTCGCAGCTTTCATCAGGTTTTTAGGTCGAAAACCAGACGGCCAACCAACTTTGGAAGTAATGGCGGCCATTGCGTGGTTATTGTTATGGTATAGTCTGGGGAGTGTGCTTGGGTGTGGGGCCATTTCTGGTCCATTTTCTACTGACGGGGGTAACAACGTAGGGGTCCCAGTGGCGGGTGATACCCTAGACCCTAATAATGGACAACAATTCGAAACTTATGGTTTTGTTACTTATAACTTAGTGTCTTCTATTCTCCAGAAAGGAATGATTGAAAACAATTTCCTGTGGTATCGGGTGGACATTGCGGTGATCACAGAAACTACAGCTAAGACTTACAATGGAGAGACTATAATTTTGTTAACAACTTTGCTCTACAAGCTGCGCGTGGAGGAGGCTTGCCATGGCTTCTGGATGTGCCTATCCAAAATGTACGCCTTCATCCTAGTGGCAGAATCATTGCTGCCACCTTGTTTGATATATTAATAGTAGGGGTATATGCATACAGTAAAACTGTATTGTAAGGAACGTGATACACTGTTTACGGAAGACATTTTGTTGCTTTTACATTCTGTTAGATGACATCAACACGACAGCGTCCCAGGCAGACACCACAACCCGTCACGGGGTTAGCCAACAGTATCGTATTTTTTAAAAAATTTTGGAACTTCGTGGATTGATGGTCCCATTTCTTTCCTAATCGATTTAGTCCCACATACTATTATTCCGGTGGAGTAGCTAGTCGTATTGACGTAATATTAACGCCTCAGAATTTGGTTCCACAGTGTACCAATATGACACATCAACAGCATGCCTTTTCAGATCGTGCTATGGTGTCGATGAAAGCTAAATTACCTGCCGAAAATTTTTTGAGAAGATGATATCGTTGGTCATTTCCCAACGAGCTCTTAGATAGAGAGAGTTTAACAACACAGGTAGTAGGGGATTTATATACGTTAGAACAAACATATGCTTTTCAAACTACAGCGGTAGGACGGAAGTAACTTAGGATGAAGAAGTGTGGATTCTTCTATGCTATGAAAAAAATTGCTAAACAACAAGCGCAGAGGGATTGCCAACAGGAAGCATATTATTATCGTTTATTGCGAGAGGCGGTAGATGAGCATAGTACTGGTGTTGATCAATAATCATATTAGTGAAATACGGCGGTTTCAAGCTATCCTGCACCAAAAAGCACTGGCCCCCAGAAATAAAACACCACTTGTAACCTGTTTGAACCGACTCGGTATTTTGGAAACACCATCTGTGGTTCTAACTTGGGAAAGAAAGACTGTCAAAGAACAATCATTCACAGGTTTCAAACGGCTTCCGGAGCCATTGTTGCTGGCACCGAGGTAAATCAGGCCATTTTCACTGACTTCCAGGAAAAATTTAGTAAGCATGAGACCTTCTCCTGAGCATAAATTTAGTAACCTTCTCCTGAAGTATCTCCGGAATTTTCTGAATTATTGGCGTATATTAAAGAATCCTATTGTGACTCGTTCACACGGGACTTTACGATTCCAAAGTCCAGAATACCTTACATCAAATGAGCCGACATTAGGCTCCGGGACCGGATGGCTTAACGGTTCCAGTATACATAAAATTCAAAGCTCAATTATTGCCACATTTAGTCAATGCATACAATACATTATGGCAGGGATTTATGCTACCGGGAGAAATTTTTGAAGCTTATGGAGTGTTAATAAATAAGGAAAGAGTCAGCCCCAGTCTCAGAACAAAATTTTTTCTATGGGCGATTTTCGCCTCATTTCTTTGTTTAACGTAGATCACAAATTACTGATGAAATGTATTTTTCTGCGTAAGAGTGTAGTAAGTCATAAATTACTGCATCCCTATGGCATCAAAGGCATGAGGCCCATACATGAAATTTTGATTTCTATAAGAGAATTGATTAGATACGCGGGGTACAGACGTCTCCTTGTTGAGCACTGGTTTTTCGAATGCGTGTGATAGTATCCAGCATGAGTATATTCAACAGGTATTATTGCACGCGGGTTTTCCATCCTCGTTTGTCATGCTACTCATGCAAATGTTAAATCGGAGAACCATGCGATTGATCATTAATCAGGGATCGTCTCGGGGTTTCGCGATTCAGCGGGGATTTTCTTAGGGTTGTCCTTTATCCCCACTGTTGTTCTCTATTGCACTGGCTCCTGTGACGCATTCGCTCTGTGAATCATTATCTGGTATAGCTTTTAAAGGCTCCATCAGTAAAATGTACGCGTACGTACCAGGGTGATTCATATGTTCGTAGCGTTGGGTGGCCCCGCCCACTCGATGCCGGAAAACCATGTGCAACGTGTAGAACAGGTGAAGGCGATGGTGGCAGAAAGCTTGTCACGTATCTGTCTGATCACAGCGCTAACGGTTTGTGGGAGGAACTACGTGTTGAATACACAATTGGCAGGACAATGGCTGAGGAGAAACTTGTGTGTCGTGTGCTTCGGCGCCATTACTGGAAAAAGGGGTTGAATGCAGCAGCAGCAGCCAAGGAAATTTGTGCCGTAGAAGGTGAAGGTATCCGTCCACAGCTAGAAATTGGTTTCAACGTTTTCGGTTTGGTGACACCAGTCTCGATGACAAGCCCAGGAGAGGACGCCCTGTGACGACGGATATCGATGCCCTTCTGAACGCTGTTGAAGGAAACCCAGGAACTGGTACCCGTCAGCTGGCAGATTAGGTCCCGACATCACAAACCAGTGTCGTTCGTCATCTGCATCAACTTGGGTTTCGCTCCAGGCAACCGAGAATG
>JAGDQP010048051.1:0-14854 GCA_022664845.1 Lepisma saccharinum
AACAGCGCGTGTTCATTGTTGAGTGTTATGCGAAGCACTATTCGTGGAAAACATGTGCTGAAATTTTTGCTTAAGATTTTAAGAATGGAAGTGTGTTGGCAAAGCCTCCAGTAAAATCTGCAAAATGGCGCGAAACAGGCGCTGTAGGAATAAAACTCGCAACTATCCGAAACGAATTCGAACACCAGAAAACATTGCTTAAATGAATGTTAGCGTGCAAAAAGCCCGACAAAATCTCAACGCCGGTTATCTGTGCAAGTGGGAATTAAAGAAATCATCGTGTCAGAACGTTATCACAAAGGACCTGCATCTGTTTCCTTACACATTTTCTGTTGTGCATAATTTAAAGGTTCCTGACAAACTTGTTCGTGTTCATTTCTGCAGGTGGTTTCTGAATGAAGTGGAATCAGGACTTTTGTATCCTCAGTTTTTCATTTCTTCAGATTAGGCCTGGTTCTAGCCGGTCCGGGTATGTGAACTAGCAGAACTCGCGTCATTATGCATCAGAAAATCTTCATCAGTACGTTCAACAGCCGTTGCTTAATCATACGAGTGCTGTTTGGTGTGCAATAACCGGTTTCTGAATCATAACACGATTTTTTCACCAAATTGGTAATGCTCACCTGTATGTCCAAAATTAGTTCAATTTATTTGTGGATCAACTCAGAGAAGATGAACGACTGTATGGATTTTCAGCAAGATGGAGAAGAAACACACACCGCACTTGCAAACTTTCATGAGGTGTTCGGTGAGGAGAGGACAGTCAGTAATGGCAGTAAAGTCCCCTGGTCACCACAATCTCCTGATCTCTCCCCATGTTATTTTTTCATGTGAAGCAAGTTGAAGGGTCAGGCGTACTCAAATAATCCTTACGCACTGGGAGTGCTACAACAGAACATTAAAAACGCTATTGCTGTCATCCCTCAGGCAGAGCTGCTACATGGGTCTCGCAGTTTGATAAATCGAGCACAGCGTTGCATCGAAGTCAACGGTGGCTATTTCCACTACCTTCTGTGAAGGGCAGTTCAAAATATGTTACAGGGTGAGTAAATTTAGTGTCAGAGTTACAAACAATTTTCCGGGCCAGTTTTGTTTTGCTGATTTTGTTCTTTTAGCATTAACCGTGGTAGGTTCAGAGGCTTTCAGATTAAAAAACAATATTTTCGCTTAAGAAATTACTATCTCAACAAAGTTTAAAAAAGACTGTGAAGTGCATTACACAGAATGTGTGTCACTAATCCTATCGTGTAATGAAATATAAATAACTTGTTCATCGTCTTTGACGTTCATAAACATTCCAGTGTTTTGTGTGTATTATTAGATTTTGGTTATCTGCTTGCTCCCTCTCTGCCAATCATTATCCTAGATAATGCAGTCCTTTTAAACAAATTAACTAATTTGAAGAACAATACCCTGAAAGAATATGGGCTGCTTGCATTTGATTCTCAACCATTATCTTTTTAAACCAGAATTAGGAATCAGCTAAATAAAATTACATCGAACCTGTACTAAGAAATACAATGATTTAGTGTGTGGTTTCGAACTTGAACTGCCGTATTCAAAGATTTACAGTGCTAAAGAAAACTGCACAACCACCTTACCGTGTAATAAATAGTTTGGTAGTTATAGGAAAGTATATATCGTAACAAACGTAAGTGAGGGTTTTCTAGAAATTGTGTACACCAGAAGGGAGAATCACAATAGTCAGAAAAGACAAAAGACATATCAGGGTAACCTTCAAATTCAAAAGCATACTTCAAGTGCGCGATGTCAATACCTTATACCAAGTATACGGTCCCCGTAGCTGTCAATAATTTCAAGAGTGTAATTCAAGTGCGATTTGACATCGCCCACATAGAGTGTACTTTTGAATTTAAAGGTTGCCCTGATGTATTTTTTGCTCTGTGTGGCTATTATGATTCTCCCTTCTGTTTTATTCATTTTGTAGAAAACTCTCACTTAAATTTCTGAAGGCAAATACTGGCATATATCTTCAAAACTACAGCTTACAGTGTAGAGTGGCTGTTCGGTTTTTGTCAGCACTGAGATATGTTCATCTATATCTTTTGAGTAATAAATACCTGTTCAAACCGAAACTGCGGGAACTGATGCAGCGGCTGTCCGGGTTATCTTCCTCTTGCTCCAAAACTTGAACGTCCTATAGCGAACAAACGCAGCCTTACACGGTCGAAATACATGGCAGTCACTATGGGTGTTGAGGTACGAATATATATACGAAGTCTTGTCAGATATCTTGTGTTCGAACCGAAACACTACCGTTGTGAGTGTGATGCCATTTATTTTTAATTTTTTATTTTTTATGGCATTTAGCTTTTGAGCAACACAAGGAAGATACTTATTGTTTAACCTCAGTGTTCGATTTCTTATAAATAACGAAGGAGGGAATCCTAAAGCTAGTGGTGTAGTAAGTTTGAACCTACTACTTTTTGAGTAGAAATAGAAAGATTTTATCTGGTTGAGATGATATTCGTAATCAACAACTAGGGATGAAATGCTCAGGCACCAAGGAAAATCCTTGGCATCCCCCGCCCCGGTAAATAGAACATTGAATAACCTAATAGCGGAATAATGTAGCTTTGTTACTATACATTCATATTTAGCTCGGGACAACAATAAGTGAGGATCGTATGTTTGAGATATCTATTTAGAATTTTCATTATTTACTTTCTTTAGATCTATGTACATGGAATTCATAAATCATCTAGTTTTCCATACTTTTTGTATGTCCAAAATCTGTTCTCTGATAGTAGTTTTGTCACACTCATCCGTAATCAATGGTACCAGAATGCGGTCAGCGAGCTTAAGAGACACTTAATATTTGTTTGGATAGGGGCTTTAGATGGTTTTGGGGTTGGGGTTGTTTATTGGGGCCACGGTGGCTGAGTTGGTAGAGCGCTCACCTCTGGTGCTAGAGGTCGTCGGATCGATCCCTGCTCATGCCGTGTGGGCTTTGTGGTGGACAAACACTGTGTGCGTGGGTTTTCTCGGGGTACTCCCACTTTCTTCATTCCACTAATTCATCCCATCATCATCCATACGGCCTGAGCCATAGTTGCCTAAAGGCCTTAAAATAAATTCAACATAAAAGTTTAGGGAAAGGTTAGATATGAATTAAAAAATATAATTTCTTTGAACGAAGATGATCATCCCGATGGACATTAACTACATCGTAACACAAATAAAATGGACGCTTTGAAAATTGGCTAATAAATTTTTGATTAAACGGGGCGCTTCCATTTAACTTAGTTTCATTATAATTTTCACATATCGCATGCAGGATTTTTATTTATTCAGCGATTTTTGCTTTTGCATTGTTGAAGGTATCATCATGTATATAAAAGTCCTTAACCTTGCTTAATTCCGTAAGAATTTCAATAGCTTTGTCTTGAACACAGGAACAGATAAATAAGTTACGTAGTCCAGTATTTATTTTTATTGTTCCTGACAAGGCAAGGATCGTGATTAATCACGCCAGTGCCATATCTCCAGAAACTGTGGACAACTCATTCACCAGTTTCAAAAGTTCCACTTATCTCCTGGATTCTTCAGAATCTTAGGAAAACACGTGTGAGTTCGGTCATACTGATGTTGCTATGGCCAAAAAGAATCTTAGAACCAGAAGAAATCATCAGAGATGGGCCGAAACTTCTAACCCTGTTTCAGGTCTGTAAACATTTACATGAATCCAAACATCATATCATCTAATTTTGCTTCATTCATCTTCCCACACTGACAGGATCATCAACGTATCGTAAACGTTATAATTTATCATAACTAAAAATCCGGCCTCAACGCAGGGGATCATCAAAGAATCGTAAAAGTTAGAATTTATCACAACTAAAAAACGCAGACTGGATCGACAAAGATTTGTAAAAGTTAGAATTTTAGTACAGGGCAATTAGATGAAAAACATCCCTAACCCAGACGTTTGGAAAAACAAATTGAAAATTGGTGGGGATGTTCAGAACACTATCTTATTTAACACTAGAAGTCCACAAAATAGAAAAAAATAACTTGGGGAAAAGCGTCTTGAATTTTAAATTTTTGAGTGTAGAGCCTGAACGAATCATAGTAATGAGTTAATTGTCAAATTAGTCCATTTTAGGGGTTTCACTTTTAGTAACAATAATTTACAACATGGGGACGTTTTTCAGTATAATTTTAAACATTAGACTTGAAAGCAGTTCCGTCGCCAACCGCAATCTTTAGGGGAAGGGAAGACGGATCACAATATATTATTTTTACCTCCTTTTTGTACACCTGAATGTACATTTTTATGTTGGAGCAAGAACATTTTACGGGTCGCCGGATCCCTCTTAGCCTCTCCTGACTATGGACTTGTTTCGAAGTCGAAGAATATGAGAAACAAGATTCTAGTGCGAATGTGTCATCATTATCAATTGCCACTTGTTACCGTTGGTATATTGCCTCATTATTATTATCATAATATTATTGCTGAAATTACAGAGCACAGAGAAAAGGTTCAATACTATTTTTCACCTTTGTAAATGATAGAACATTAATGCGTACTTCAAGTTAGGCGCCTCCTGACGACCGACTCCACAAGGCGCCCGGCGGGTTTTTAGTTCTAGAAAGCGTTTGGTGAGAGTGAGAATCAATTGACAGTAAACTTTATCAGGGACGGTATCCCCTTCTGGTGTGCAATCGAACTATTCTCATAACCAGTATTTCAAGATCGGCAGACAAGGGTCTGCCTTGCTTAGGGAAAATCCGTACTTGCAAAATTGTACAGATTGGGTTATTAACACCAAGTAAAACTTATGAATTCAATATCGGTGAAATTTGCAGATACTGCTTTTTGCCTTTGGACGGCAGAGCTTTTAATGAGGACCTATTCCAAGATTGTTTAACTAAGTTTCCTCTAGAAGAAAATGTATCTTGGCCGTCCCACTGGACTTCTTGTATCGGTAATATTCCACCCCCGTACCTTTCAGTCTCAGTCACCACCACTTGAAGAGTGCCATTTTGTACCTGCGTAACGTTTCTGTTCTAAGTTCTTTCTTAATCCTATTCTTAAGTCGCCAGGCTTTTTTTTTTTTTTTTACTTTACTTTACTTTACTTTGATCAACTTTAATTTTATATGGGCCAGTCTAGTAACTTTGGACTTCGGCCCGTCACGATTCGACCCTTTACAACCTTCCCTAATTAAAATACACAAACATCCATGCCCCTGCCGGGACTCGAACACAGGACCTTCGGTCCGTGGGCCTAACCCCTTAGACCGCACGGCTACCCAGGCGGAGACCCGAAGCCTGGCCGATGTTATTAATTTTCAGTCTCAGGGTGGTAGTGCTGAAGTTATTTCCCTTATTAATATTTTTTTGTTCAGGGTTATCTTCCCTTAGCCTTTGTAAACAGTAGTACTGGTTTTGGTCCTCCCCGAAATAATTCCGGTCCCCACTGTCTGTGATCGACATTACCCTATTCGCCACCTGAGCAGGCGCTTAGTGGGAGACCATTAACCCGGAAAAATATTATTAATAAACAACGTCAGTAATATAGAAGTTGCGATTATGTATGAGGTTTTGAAAACACGAATCTCACTAGTTAAGGTTACAGAGTTCAGTCCATACTGAGGAATAGCATTACAAGTTTCAAACAGCCACTAAACAAATACGTATAATTCAAGTAATATGTGCCGTGTATAGATTTTAAATATTGTGGTGTCTCGGAGGCTAACCACGTACCACAATGTACTGTACATTTAAATGTCATCTGGCAAGGGCGTCGCTGCCTCTTGTAGTTTCTAAGTTAACTAGACAATTAGAATAATTAATAATTCAATGTCTCTACTGCCTGTTAAATAAGTCATATGTTCAGAATATTTGTTTATGAGTCAGGGAAAGAAATTGCATACAAGAGTTTTATATTTGGAATGTGACTAGTAATTGTGTAACATGATTCTGACTATCGCAATACTGTTAATTTGCTAGATTCTGAAATATATTGATTCAAAGGAGTGCATTAGGGAGTGATTTTGTCTCCTAAAGGAATACTTCCGCAAAGGCTGTGTTATGATATCATAGAATCGAAAATGTACTATCAAATTCCCCAATGAAGAAAATGCACCCCAACCCCGACGGTCCAACTTTTGCCGCCATCGGCCCGGCCTCGGGGGTGTGACAGTCGGGAAAAAGTCGCGTTTAAAGGCGGTCCACCGGTGGCCCGATGCCAAATGGGCGCGTTAGGCAAATAAGTTTGTTGTCAAAGGACCTAAAGAACAAATGTTAGGAGTGATCTACCTAGCTTAAACTGATCCTTGCAGTGTACCAATCACACCAGTACATTTTGTGAAATGGTTGGTAAAAGGGTGGGAAAGTTTTTTTGCCTCCCTTGTCCCGACTATGGGTTTGGGATTTGGTCGGGACTGAGGAAAATGCCGACCATGTCCTAACAAGGCGGGAATATGACGGCAAGAATAGTCGAGAAGAAGACGGGCCACCAACTATCTGAGACAGTCAGCAGAAAACAATTGCAATTAAAATCAGTGATAGTCACAATAGCTATTAATTTCTTCATTAAAGAGATTAAAAAATCAATTGGAAATGTCAGTTAGGATCGTCGGGCTTCATTCGGCATTTGTTTTGAACCTGACTTTATACCTACTATTGAAATGTGGGCGGCAGCATTTGTATGGGCCGAATTCTGCCCGAAGGCTGTAACGCTCTAATATTAAAATATGCTTATTATATTAAAACATTTTTATCTCTTAATTTCATTCGTCTTTTTACAGAAATCTGTAGTGAGAAATATAAAAAATACAAAGCAAGCAAATACAATGAAATTAATTACATTTTTCATGTTCTCGTTTGCATATTGAAAACATTGAATTTTAAACTATATTTCAACGAACATTTAATTTCGTTAATAGGGCGTTAACATAGATTTCGCTTTATGTGTGTTTTCTAAGGCAACATATTACACTTATTGAGAAATAAAAATTTAATAGTGTAGTGATGATCAAGGTGTTGAAGAAAAGAACTGCATATAAGAAAGAGAAAAGGAAAGTATTCTTTATTTTTATTTGTATATGATGGTGAACAACGCGTAGGAACTCCATTCTAGACTGCCTGTTAATACAGATACCGTAAAAGAGCACCAATGTCACAACGTGGATCCATGGATGAGTGGATAAGACGACGAGCTACCAACGAGAAGTGCAGAATGTTCCTGGGTTCGAACCCCACAGCAGCCACTGAGATTATTTACTGTTGCAAAATTAATACTGTAAATCATGATGAAAGCAATGGATAAAATGAAACTAACTGTGTGTAAACAAAAAGACAGCCTTCATGCTTTTGTTTTGACCAACTAAACACGTTTCTTATAGCTATAGTCTTAGCTGTGCTGACGGCGGCAAACGCCTGGTGCCCGACTGACGCCCGACAGTGACTGTCGGAAAATGGTCGGGGTTTGGGCGGGAAATGATCGGGCCGACGCCAGCCAAAGTGAGCGTTTTTCTTGAAGGTTTTTGCTGTCTTTGGGGTTGTCGGCCCGACGATCGGGAATCGAGCGCGGCCCGACCCTCACCGGCGTCGGCCCAGAAGAGGGCCGACCCAATTTTCTCCATTGGGTCAGTCCACCGTTGTACATATATTACACACAACGTTGAAAATAATTATTTCATTTTCCTCGCGGCAACAGGTTGTCGTATAAGTCACCAAATAAAATACTGTTTTGGGAGTACTTTGGCTCGGATTTAAACGTGTATATGGAAATGAAATTATATAATACTGTAACACAGTATCAAAATTGTTTTCTTATGACATTGTGTTATTACGTAAAATTAGAAATATTCATAAGAAATTGATTTTACTCTTTCAGAGCACTTGTTTTTTTTTAATTTTATGTGCATTGGGTTTTACAAATACACATTATATGTACAAATTTGTAGTGCAGAATGTGAGTATATGTACGAATGGTATTATTAAATACTCAAAACTCGTGTATAGTACGAAAGGATTAAATCGAACGTATTGTGAACATTCTTGGCCCATTAGTCTTGTGCAAAAACAGTCTTAACATTAACATGTCTAGAAATATTACTTTCCACTCTATACCTTGGGAGTGGCCTAGAGGTTAGTTCACTTGCTGTCTGTGTGCGTGCTTACAGTTCAATTTGTGATAGGATCCATTGAACGGAGTACTTCAGAGTCCAATTTACCAAAAACTGTAGGTCTCGTCCTTAGAAGATCACTAGCTCGTCCAAGACGTTAATACCAAATTCAGTCACTCAACTACACTTTGTTATTATAAAATTATCTCTAGTAAACCATATTTAAAATAAAAAATCACCTGATTTAAATCATTTTGATTTGAAATAGTGATTTTGTAATGAGGGCTACAGTAGTGTAAATATAAGCCTCTTTTTGAAAGAAAGGACATCACAGAGACAATGATCTTTACAAGTAGTCTACGAACGAATAGTTACTCTGATCCTTAGTTGTAGATTTCTGTTGATTTATGTGTCAGATTACTATCAAGAGACTATTATATCATGAATCTATGAATTACAATTAAGGTAGATTTTCATTTTCTTTCTTGATTTTGTAGTTCATTTAGCTGAGCAGGAGGATGAAACTCAAGTGGAAAATGATGCAATTGATGAAGTTGAAGACTGGTTGGATGAGGAGAGGAAGAAAATACTTCAGAGTGAAGACGATACTGAATATTCTTGGGGGAATGAAGTGGATGACGAAACACCTGAAAGTGCAGACAATAGAATGGAACAGGAAACAAATGAGACTGGAGAAAATGAAGAAGAAGGTGAAATGGAAAATAAAACATCTGAAAATAGACGCGATGAAGTAGAAGAGGAAAGAACCGAGATTGGGCTTGAAATTGGCATCTTTGAGGAACGTTGCGGTAACTCTGTATCTTTAAGTGCTGAATCAAAAGAAGTTGAAATCAGGTAAGTTATTAACGTAAGAACAATATTTGTTTTTTTCTTTGCTGCGTTTCTAATATCCTTAACAGCAATTTCAGAGTAGCTAGCACAATTAATTATTTTTTATAGAAAATTATAATAATAATAATAATAATATATTTGTGATGCTGCTTCACGCTTGAATCTTCATCATTCCTTAATCTGACACCTTCTCAGGAATCTCATTTTCACCCAGTGACTGTGGTCCAGGCGGTAACGCCATGAACCCCGGATCGGCAATGGGAAGGTACGTGGGTTCGTATCGCACAGTCAATATCCTGTCTGAGGTTTTCCAATATTTCCTTCTTCACTTTCACCAGGCGATTGCCGTGATGTTCCTTAAGTAAGGTTTTGGTCGCTATCTAGCCTAACCTTTGCTCTCTTCTGTTCAGGCGTCAGCCAAAGATGCCAAAGGGCATTATTCATTTCATTGATCTCAACTTCGCTCATTTTAAATGAATAAAATTCTAATAGGTTTTTCATCGTATATCATGTTAATTTGACTTAATAACCATTTTCTTTGCCTTAAATTTACCCTTACCAAAAATCGCGTCCAAAAGCAGTTTACTTCCATAAATAGGATTTAGACATTATGTTTAAGTTTTCCTTTAATTACACTTGTAACTTACTGAATGTGTAATTGAAATATGCAGTAATTAATAAAGTACTTTGTTACTTTCGTAAGATGTGAATTCCTTTTAGAAAAAACGATTTCCTCAAACTAGCTACACTTTTCATTATCTTATTATCTGTTCTTTCTTTTTGCTACTTCTGCATATCTATTTTGGCTCTGGTTTCATTTTGTTTATAGCCAGAAATCGTTTGATGCTTGAACTTGCATTTGAAAGCTCTTTGCTATATTAAGACACAGGGGGGAAAAAAAAGGGGGACCTCACTAGGAACATTGGGCGGTTCGAAGAAAAATCCAGAATTTCACATTTCTGATGATAGCACTGACACCAGGCCATATAGGTGTCCGAAACTTCGGGACCATAATCTACGCACAATACCTTTCAAACGATGTATAACACGCCAAAATCGGTGAAGGGTTTCAAAAGTTATGACCGTTTTTTAGCCCAATCATAGAATTTTCAAAAATGATAGAAAAATGTGTCTGTCTTTTTGCTTTAGCCCAAAATGGTTAGTGCCAGGGGGTTTTGGGGGTCAATTGCGGGCCTCATAGAGGCAAATTGATGCCTATTTTTTAAGTATGAGTTGCCGTTCTCGAGATACGGAGCTTACCATGGTCTCAAATCGACCTTTTGTATGAAGATTATGAACTTTTTTTAATACGCAGCCTTACAAAATAAGTGATATCAGTACAGTAACCCCTTCGGGGTAAAGTAAGAGTGACACAAGAATTCTACTGACAAAAGAAGTGATTTCCATTTTGCGAGTGACTTTGTTTGTGTCACTGTGACGGAAGGGAGGATACTAAGTGTCTTAATTTATCAATTTTATTACAAAGGAAACACTTCCGCTATAGTGACACAAATAAAGTCACTCGCAAAATGGATATCACTTCTTTTGTCAGTAGAATTCTTGTGTCACTCTTACTTTACCCCGAAGGGGTTTTTGTACTGATAAAAAAATGCAAACAAATAAACATGACCCAGGTACAAAAACAAAACTTCATAACTATGTGTGATTATCTAACGTTGTCAATATATTGTTTAAAAATTATCAAGTTCAAATGCATAATTATAGCATGGAATTGGATATTAAATATTTACTTCTTGAAGTCCAAGTACGGCCAAAATTAAATTCCGTTATGACTTTCAATGTCTTCCAAACCCTACCGCATTGTTGTGGGAGGAAGGGGTTGGGGGTTCTGCTGCTACAATAGCAAATAAATTTAGATAACTTTAAGTAACTTAGTTGTAACTTCACTGATATTCTATTTACGTTTTCAAATACCTTTTGGTTACTTTCCACACATGGATTGGGAACGGAATGAAGCTTAATCCTCGTTGATAACTGTCCGTGAAGCGACTAATCAACGTCGCAGAGACTGTCGAACTAGAACTCTTGAGGAAAAATGTAAAAGCTTTTAAAATCTTTAGATGTACTATTACAGCAGACAGTTTTCAACAAAAATTAATTTAAAGGAGCACATGAGCAAGGCATAATCCTATCAAACTGTTTGTATGTGAAATTTGTAAAGACAATTCTCCCTGAAAAGAGGATTAAATTCGGATATCTTAATCCATTTTGATGAGAAGATATATACGTCTCAACTGTCTCTAGGTTTAGAGTTGTTGAAGGTTAAGGCCAGGATATATTTTCGCGTTTAAACCGTGAATAGACGCGCCCTCGCACAGACGGCGTGTTGAGGTGCTGGTCGTAAGTTGCTGCCATGTGTATTATGGCAACCAGGAAAGATAGATAAAATTGGTGTTGTGAGACTCAGTGCGTAAGGAGACTGGGGCAACCGGTTTGTTGATTCTATAAAAGTAACGATGGTTATTAATACGAATGTGGAGATCACACCTGTTTCCCCCACATAAAAGGCATCACAGAACTTGCAGGTTAGGATGTATATAACATTAGTGGTGTGGCATGTACCCTTGGGATTGAGGGTGTACCGACCATTAACAGTATTGATAGTGACTGCGAGAAGTGATGAAAATGGAGCAGGTCCTACATCTGGGTCTCTTGCATGTATGGGCGCCGGTTTGGGGTGGTGGCGAGGAGGGATTCACACGGACCAAGATCTTTCTAAGATCAGGTGGATGTTGGAAAACTAATCTAGGTTTGGTGGAGAATACTGATCTTGTGTCTGGGTCAGATTGGAGAAGGTGGAAATGAGAGTGTAGGATTTGTTTGACCTTGGTTAGTTTAGGATGTAACTGGGTGATTAGAGCCGGTGGGTTGGAGGTTTGAGTGGGTTGAATGTGTGAGGCGAATAGTCCACCTTTCAATCTAAGCTAGAATTCTAAGGAAAAAATATACATACAGGAGGGTTTGCTCACAATTGCGACAACTGTCACAAACAACGTACAGGGTTAACAGTGCATAACAAGCACACTCATATCTCAGGGTGAACAAAAATTGGGGTCGTTTCTAGGAACGAAAATATCTCATGAACACAAGATCATATAAACGTGGGTGAAGTTTTCGTAATTTAGGGTTTTTAACTTGCAGCTCAAAATCTGCTCCTTACAATGGAAAAGAAAATGTTTTACGATAAATGAGAAATTGTGCATTAAAGTAAAATTTAGTTTTTAACAATAAATATTTATCAACCAAGTGGATTACTGGATTGTCAGCGTAGATAACTCTTATTTTTTTCAATGATAATATATTGGTTTAATAGTTTATTTAACCCAGTACGATGTTCATAATCAGTAGGGGAGATAAAATATTTAACTTTTTAAAATTTATTTATGGCTATTAGACATATACGCCCGATGCCGGACTGTAAAGTTCTGATGTCCAAAATGATTTCTTTGTATTTTCTCCTTCTGGTGGCACGGATCTTTTGATTGCTTCTATTTTTTTTTTTTTTTTTTTTTTTTACTTACTTACTTACTTACTTACTTACTAGCTCATCGAGTCCAACTCTATGTTGTATGTGCGGAAAGTTAAAGTTATTCATTCATTGCTTTATCCTAATTTGTTGTTTTGGCGTTATTTTCTAGTTCTGTTCCTCTATCTTCGATTTCCAGCTCTTCGTACTGTGCTTGTTTTCGTTTGTACCATGCAAGATTATATTGGGCAACGTTATCAGTACCTTGGAAATCAGTTAGTTGACCACTAAGAAAGAGGTGTGAAGTGTCTATACTTATGATGGGTTCGTTGCGTAATTCTCCAGTTTGACCTTTAATTGAAGACTCGTACTCTCGATATGGTGTAGTTTTTTGTGTAACTATTTACAAGTGGGTCACGTAAGAGTAGAAACGTTCGAAACTTGTCTCGGAACAGGCTTTACTTTGTGTCCTAATTCTAACAGACAAAATCGCTATACCAACTCATTGTGGGTGCTTGTTTTACGTGAGATTGTGTTTAACCGCCATTTTAATGCCTTAGACGTCCATGTCATCTGTGACGAAACTGCAGAAAGATTAGTTTCGTTTAAAAAAAATTACAAACCATGATTAATCAATATAATTTTATTCTGTCAATTTTAAGTAACTTAATTGTAAATTCACTGATGCTCTCTGTTCATGTTTTGAAAAGTATTTTCATTCTACGCAGGGAAGAAGAAGCAGGATCTATGAGTCAGAATGAGGATTACGTTGATCCGACTAACCAGCGTTGCACAGGTCTTCCAACGATTGAGGCCTTGAAGAAAAAACAACGGGAAAATGTGAGTACATCCAAGGTCTTATGTGGCTATTTGTGACAATATGTGACTATTTACAGCAGTCAGTTTTCACGTAAAAATCAAAGAAGAAATCATATTACAAGACATGATCATGCCAACCTATTAATGTGAAATTTGCAGCAAACAGTTTTCAACAAAAAGCAATTTAAATCAGCACACTCCAAGGCATAAACCTATCGAAGCCTTTTGTATGTGAAATTTGTAACAGACTATTCTCAATAAGAAGAGATTTAAAAAGTAATTTCTTATTTCATTTTGATGAAGAAACGTTTGTCAACTGTGCGGGAAGAGTTTTGTACTTTCTAGCAGGGTTTTTAAAAAAAAACAAAAAAAAAAACGTTTTTTTTTTCAAGAAAAATCATTTTTGTTATTTTTTTTTATTTAAGTAAAAAAAAATGATTTAAATAATTTGCTGCACTGATACAGGTACTAAGTTAGTTTTTCCTTTTCAAACACCTTAACCAGTAAATACTAAAGTAAAATTCACGAATATGTGGTGTTCGCTACGGAAAATAGCCATGAAAATTGGACAATTACAACAATTTGAAAAAAAACACAACTGCTGAACAAGACTATATTATTCGTAAAAAATAAATTACACGCAACGTTTCGACCTTCTAGCAAAGATCCTCATCAGACATACACTCTTGTATGTATGTCTGATGAGGATATAGAGGACATAGAGTGTATGTCTGATGAGGATCTTTGCTAGAAGATCGAAACGTTACGTGTAATTTATTTTTTACGAATAATATAGTCTTGTTCAGCAGTTCAGTGTTTTTCATCTTAATTGCAAGACGTGCAACTATGTTTTGTTGTCAGTAACAAATTGTAATAGTTTTGAAAAGGAAAGAAGGTATGGCGTTACTTACATATGGTATATTTTGCCAAGAAAAGTCAACATGTAGGAAACTTTTACTTTACGTCTATATAAGATTAATGAATTGAAAAAGAAACAATTTACAATGTTTCTACGGATCAGCTTTCCTCACATTTTTTTCTCGCTACATCTCCCAAACGAAATGTTCCACGATTTAAGTTTTGTAAGGTATATTTTAGTTCATTTTAGTTAGAGTTTTCAGCTCTAAAATTTGTACTATCAACTTGCGAACATCTTACGTCAATAAATTCCATAAAGTATGAGAGCTATTTTGGAACCGCAGTCGCTCAGTGCTAGAGCGCTCACCTCCGGTCCGTGGGGTCCCCGATTCGATTCCGACTCTTGCCAAGTGGTCTTTATGGTGAATGAAAACGGTGTGCGTGTGTTTTCCAAGGGTTCTTTCATTTCCTCCCACTTTCTTTATTCCACCAATTCTCCCATCATCATCCATTTGGTCTGATCCAAATTTACCAAAAGGCGTTAGATAAAATACAGTTCAATGATAGCTATTTAATACATTGTGATCAATAGTGGATACACAGCTTTGCATTTTCATCCCTCAGCACACACACAGGTAAACTTTATATTTCCATTAAGAGTAAATAATTTTTAAGCAATTTGTGAAAAAATACATTTTGCGTAATAAAAAGTAGGTAATGTTATGAAACAACAATTTTT
>JAGDQP010048052.1:0-14854 GCA_022664845.1 Lepisma saccharinum
GGCGTCATTGTTAGGGGATGAACCAGGTGTGTTGCGGAGAGTTTTTATGTTTGTTCATAAGACAGGATTATCTCCGTCTCTCTGAGATAATTATGTCCCTTAGCTGTTAAGTTTTATGTATTACAATTATTTTATTTTGTGAAGGCCCATTTACAGCCTACACGTTTTTAACCTGTGCTAAAGACTCTATACATCTTTAGTTTTATTAATTGTTATACTGGCCATTTACACCAGTAAGTGTTTTCTGGAGACCTTTTACATCTTCAGCTTTGATATATATATATTTAATTAATTAACAGATAAAGATCGACGTGACAAAGATAAGGGGCTTCCCCCGTATCGAGACTGGCCTAAGCCATAGTGCTGTTACCGCCCATACACTTCATTTTATCTTTATCTTCAAAATGAAGGAATATCCTGGCATTCCATGTTTTCGCGCATTTTTGTACTGTCATGTTGGTTGTCTAACTATGAGGCGTACAATGTAACAATTCTCCTGTAGGAAAATGCTACTATTTCTTATAATTCCAACCTCCATTTACTTTAGTTCGTGACTGTACGTTGTAGTTTGTTAAACAGCCAGTCCTAAGCCTGGATAAAGTCTGAAGGAAGGATTCGATGTCATTAAATTTCGCTGCTTTGCAAGATAGAAGCATCTTACTATTCAATCATATTAAACATTATGATTATGCTAATGTGAAAATAATAAGTTGTAGTTTAAAGCTTTGTTTCATTCATTTGCAGTTATTAAAGCATGTACATATTATTATTATTAGAAACAGTAGTAATAGTAGTAGTAGTATTGCGTTGCTCGAAGTGCTCTTTCTACCCTGCAAGGTCAACTAGTTTTTCTTGCGGTGCGCTCAGGACACGCCAGATATCTGCTTGTGCGCTCGGTCCACGATTTTGGCTAATGTGTTCAGGACACGGAGTCGGAGATGTATAAGAATTCTAAAATATTATTTTTTATTGTGCATAGATCGTTGAGTTAGTAGATGGGAGTCAAACCGAAAATTTTTAAAATGACATTTTTTAAATGTAAGATCCACATGCGCATTTACATTATAATTAAGATATATGACCATTAAAATAAATTTAAAAAAGAAACTTCGTGGCTATATTATATATAACATGATTAAAATACATGAACAAGTATGGAAATATTTCGACCACTTCAGAAAATATTTGTTACAATTGAATCACTTTGACATCTGCTCGAAAGTGCAGATTTCTCTCCCTTGTGTGATAATGAAACATACACCAATTCAATGTAGTAATGACTTTACGTTTTGTGTGAAATAAGAAAATGGTTTTTGACATATGGCATACATTATATTGAACATGTAGCGAGCAGCCGTCTGCCGTAACTTGCTATTAGTTGGTAGAGCGTTGGCTATGCGTTCGTAGGTCCTGGGTTCGATCCTTGTGGCGGCCATCCTGACTGATGTTTATCCAGGGTTATGTTCATTCACACAAGGTTAATGCCGGGATGGTGACTTCGAAACTAGGCCCTGGACGACTTCTTTCTCCCATCATCACCCCAGCCCATATTCCGGCCCAAGCCATAGTTGCCTAGAAGTAATAAATGACATTCAAATTTTATTGAATACGTACGTAGACTACCAATTACAAATGCCCTTGTATGGCTACATTCTATTCCAGAAGAGAAATTAAAGGAATTGAGTGTCTAACCAGGAAACAATAAAAGCAGTCTTAGTTGATGCAGTGCAATTAGGATGTGGGCATCTATCCCCAGCCTTCGGGGTAAGACGCCACTTCACCTGTATCCCGTCTCTGTGGTACAGTCTAACCAAGTATTTAACAGTCAAAACTACACGGTTAAAGTGAATTTCCTATTTTGTCATGAAGATTAGCCCATCTTAAACTGTTTACCGACTAGAGAAAATTATTTTTAGGTAGAAAAAGAGGTATTTTCGTTTGAAAAGACTTGCTTCGTCTCCACGAGACAGGTTACCCGACATTCACTACAGGCCCTTAGAGAGCATACTTAAACTTTAAACTTTATTTTGTATGGGCCAGTCTAGTAACTTTTGACTCCAGCTCGTCACGATTAGGCCTATCTACAACTAGTTAACATCCACAAACATCCATGCCCCTGCGGGATTCAAACCCGCGACCTTTGAGTCGCTGGCCTAAAGCCTTAAACCACATGGCTAGCTGGTCGGCTTAGAGAGTATACTGACTAGTTCTTTTACACCAAACAAGTTCTCCATCTATAGTCATAGTTATGGAATTACACTACAGTAGGCACCTTCTCCCGGTGACATCTTCTCTCAAATGACTCTATATAGGGTCTGTAACTTACGTACTTATTACATAACAAATAAAAAATTAATGGTAAACGTGGATTTACTGGCCGAGGACTTTCCTTTTTGGGACTTATGGGTGGTTATTCCTATTCATCCACCTAGTAAGTTATCATAACTTTTTGAGGTGAGCCGTTGTCTTTTTTGCTGCCCTCTCCTCTCATAAGTTATGCTTATGAATATAAGCGATACTGTAATGTGCAGACACACTTCCAAATGGCAATTTCCAATACATCGTGTTATTCAAATTTCTGAAGAAGTGATCTCTGGAAAATATATTAGCGTTTTATTATGTGGACCTAGTTGTTCTTGAACAACTACCAACAAGAAGAAATCTGATACGTTTAGGACTACATATCAAATTTCAAATGCTTCAAAATCAGAGTCAGAACAGTTTAAAACAAAACATTTCTTCTTGTAAGGTTTGTAATTTGTTCACATGCTCGTTAAGATCTTGTAGTAGCATATTTCTGGAAATTAAAATTGATTTGAAGTTTATTTTTAAACTAATAATAAAGTTAGAATTAGAAATAAGGTTAACATAACGCATCTTATCGTACAATAGAACAAATGTTTGAAAATTACTCACTAAAAGTATTTGGTTTTAAAGTTTTATTGAAATAGTAAGTATAAAGTTCATGAGTCATTTTAAGCTTTCTTCATACATACAATTTACTAAAGAGAATATTTCTCTTTGACTACACTTTTGATTTTTGGTAGCAAAACACAGCCAACTTTATAAATATGTACAACACAAGCTTATATAGTTAAGATAACACAGTAGTACCAAGGAATGACAATAAAGCTACTTAAACAACTGGGATTTTACCCTTATTGAAAATGTACACTACTTCTTTTCAAATATGTAAATCAAAATAAATTTGTGAGTACATTCTCGTCTTTGAATTACGCGTACACTTGCTAGCTATCATTGATGACAGCACCTTCTGTTGCAAAGAAGTACCAAACCTTCTCTCATCGATTTTCGTAACTTAGAAAAACACTAACAATGATCTATAATTTATCATACTGGAGTGCTCGATGCATTACAAATCAGGTTAGCACCTGAATGAAGCCAGACATCACAAAAGAAAATAGTTAACATAGTTTGCCCATTTCCAGCTCAATCCAAAGGAGACCGAACTTTTAGTTATAACTCACCTTTTTACTCTTGTTGTAGCTGTGTAGCCCAATTTTTGTTTATGTCGTAATTCTTGTAAATAACGTGAATATTATTCACTGGATATGCTTATCCGTAGCCCAACTATTGCATAAGCCAAGAATAAGAACATCACTTTAAGAAACAAGCGACACAGCAACAACAAACATAAAAATCTGAGTTATACAATGAAAGTTGGATCCATTTTGAACTTAACTGAAAATGGACGAATAAGCATGCTAGTAAGCAGTCTAGCATTGGATACTAATCGAGCACTCCAGTATCGTTAAGTACAGCTCAAGGGTAACTACAGTACAAATGCGGTAAATGTTTAACCATTTCAGCTTTCTTTCTTCATGTAGGTACCATCGAGCTTTACATAATACTGGAGTGACTATTTAGTGTCGAAAGATACACGCCAGAGCAAATATTTAAAATCGTTTGTCCACTTCCAGTCTAATCCAATAGGAACAATATTTTCAGTTCTAACTCAGTTTGATATGCTTACACCGCTGGGTGACCGTTTTTTATTTATGTCTTAATTCCTAAGTTATTCATATAATAGAATACCGTACACTGCATATAATAGAAAATACTGCAAATAATATTTACGTTTTTGCAAGAATTAAGACATAAATAAAATATGGTCCACACAGCGATATTAAGCGTAATAAACTGAGTTAGAACAGAAAATTTGGTCCATATTGGTGTAGACTGGAAGTGGATAAACGAGACTAAGTGTTCTTTCCACTCAATGGCTTCATATATTCATGAAATTTTCAATGACAGCAGTCAGTCCAGTATTGCTTTTAGGTAGAGGCATGCATGTAAATACGGTAGACGAATTTACTGGCCTAATACCATGGATGTAAATACGTTAGACGGAATTGATTGGCCCAATACAATGAATCTTGGTCAACTTGGTACTGGTTTTCGATTAATCCTGCCTGCTGAATTGGGATTTAATTGCGTCTTATTGGTTGACCTATGCCTGGGTGTGTGGAAGCAAAGAATGGATGAAGATTTAGCTAAGGAAGAGAGGAGGAAGACTGGAATATTTTAAATATGGTATTGTATGGAACGTGATGTTCAGTTGTTTTTTTTAATTAATTACATCTGCCAGGTACTCATGACTTGTGCTGGCTTCAATTTCGGGTCTCTAGAAGTAGATCCGTCTCCCGTATTTAGATCCATGGCCCAATACAATTAAGCTGAGTCAACTTGACGCCAGTTTTCGATTAATTTTGCCTGGATGATTGGGATTTACTTGCGTCTCATGCCTGGGCGTGTGGAAGCAAAGAATGGAGGAAGATCTAGCTGAGGATGAGAGGAGGAAGATTGGAATATTTTAATTATGGTATTGTACGGAACGTGATGTTCAGTGTTTTAAATCAATTACATCTGCCAGGTACTCATGGATTGTGCTAGTTTCAATTTCGGGTCGCTAGAAGTAGAGATGTCTCCGTATCTAAATCCATGGATAGAAGTCATTGGTAGGAACTAGAGATTCAGTTCTACAAAGATATTGAAACGGAAGCTAAATGTACTCACGTCAGAACCTATGTTTTCTGTTTGATTAATGCTTGCTAATTATAAGCCATGGATGTAAATACGTTAGACGGATCAACTTCTAGCGACCCAAAATTGAAGACAGCACAATCCATGAGTATGGCAGGTGTAACTGATCAAAAAAAAAATACTAAACATCGCGTTCCGTTCAATACATAGTGTTGCCAATGAGACGAGATTTAGACTGTCTCGTTCCGATAATGTCTGGTCCGGAGAGTGTATCGTCTCGGAAAGCTGTTTATTTCACATTACGAGGGCTCTGTCTCGTCTCGTTTTCTATAGCCATTTCTCTGTCTCATCTCGTCTCGTCTCCTGGCACTCCTCTCTTCCTTATCTAGATCTTCCTCCATTCTTTGTTCCACACGCCCAGGTATAGGCTAACCAGTAAGACGACAGTTAATCCTAATCATCCAGGCATGATTAATCGAAAACCGGCCTCAAGTTAGTTGACCCAGCTTAATTGTATTGGGCCAGTCGATCCATCTCCCGTATCTAAATACATCATTATAAGCTTAGTTCGCATTTCAGCTTTCTTTCGCGTTACTTAGCTTACCATCGACTTCTATTTTCATTACAAAAAGGTGTAACATCTTTTAGGGCTGATTTACATGCAAGCTTGCGTTACTTGCTTTGCGTGCGATTAGAGTGAGTAGAAAATTGAAACATGTGTTTTATTGCGTGTTCTACGTCCTACGTAATAAAATACGTGCTTCAATTGGCTACTCACTCTAATCGCACGCAACGCAAGCGTGCATGTAAATCAACCCTAAGTGTTCATGTTACACATTTTACTCTTAGGGCTGCTTTTCTTGCAAGCGTGTGTTGCTTGCGATTTCTATGACTAGCCAATAGAAACTCGTATTACACGTAGAAGACGCAATAAAATACGTGTTTCAATTAGTTACTCACCCAAATCGCAAGCAAGCAAGCAACGCATGCTTGCAAGAAAAGCAGTTCTTATGGTAAGTCTACACTAGGCCGAATTTCTGTAAGTGTATATGTTGGTAAAGACTGTCTCAAATCGGCGATATCATCGGTTCTTTCCTGGCTACTCCGAACTTTGAAAATAGAAAACGAGATAAAGAGAACACATTTGCGTCATTATTTACTGCAAAAATTGGTGTATTTGTTGGTACAATGTACTACACTACGTTGAATCACACAAAAACATCTAAAAGACCTGATATGATTTATATGCCGTCACAATTATTTTGCAATGTTAGGGCTGATTTTCATTAAAGCTTGCGTTGCTTGCGATTTGGATGAGTAGCCAATTGAAAGACGTGTTTTCGTGCCTGTTTTATTGTAAGGTAAGTGTAACACGCGTTTTAATTGTCTACTCACCCAAATCGCAAGCAAAACAAGCAAGCAAACTTTCATGAAAATCAGCACGTTCACAGTGTTGCCAGCTACTGACAACTAAAATTATGTTCATTAGCATTGAGGGATAAACCTCGAAATTCTTTATTGACTTATGGAATTAATATAAGAGTTACCCATCGAGCTCAAAGTAACGATACTGGAGTTCCTCTTAGGAATTAATACTTAAATCCAAAACCGGACCGCACAGCGATAAGAAGCGTATAAAGCTGAGTTAGAACCGAAATTTTGGTCCATATTGGTTTAGACGAGAAGTGGACAAACGAGTGTCCTCTCCGCTCCCTTGTTTCACATATTCATGAAATTTTCAATGTAGTAGCTTAATGTTCGGGAAGTAGCTTATACAGCAAATTTAATTTGGATAAAATAAAAATAATTTTATGGGTGGTACCAGCACTTTGGCTTATGCCCGTCCCGTGAAGATGTTTGGGAGTGAGTAACAGGCGTGTAATATTTTCTTTCATTAGCGTAATATCTCAAGATACCGTATGAGTGTATTTGTTTACTCTTGCAGTTAAAAAAGTATCTAGTTAGCTTCACACTCGTTTTAATGTAATTTCTTTCCAAACCAAAGTTATTAGAGAAATTGATTTCTTTAATCTACCAAGTTTTTGTGTTAGTAATTAACATATTTTATATAAAATAGGTTAGGCTATAGAACGGAAAACTAAAATGATCTTTGCAGTGACAAAGTCAGATAAAAATAATGTTTATTTTATCATTTATCGATAAATTGTACTGACTGATGGAGCTAGCAATTATGGCCTAGCATCCTGCAAGGTGTAAATTAGAACTTTACTATAATAACTATTCCATACTAGTGTCACTAGTTCATGTGAAAGTTTCTATGAGAACTCTTAGACAATATGCATCTTTTTATTTGAGACCTAGGGTAAGGTAAGGTGATTTGGCAGTATTTTACAAAAAAATAAAAACGTAATATTTTATTTGTTTCACAGTGAACTGATCTCGGTCACGGGAGATCTCAACAGCAGCATAGCTTCAAGCAAATATGTTAATTTATCTCTTGTGTCAAATGTGGGACCTTACAGCCCTAGGTCTGTTAGTAACAAGCTGATAAAGCAATACTGCAATATTACCTCTACTGCCAAGTTCCCTTACTTTTTTACCAAATTGTACAGATGAGTAAAATGGTGAACGAGAAGGATCGCAGAGACGATATTTATGTTTGTAGTACGACAATCTCTGCTTTTTTAAAAGAAGTATCACTATAGTACTGTACGGGTTGTTAGATTAACTCTGATCCAACCGTTCATTACTTATACTATGCTACATTTACTTATTGTATGTTACTGATACAAATATTCCCGTCACTTATAGTGTGTCTGTAGCATAGGCATTATTAGAACACTAATTTCAGAATCATAAGACTCAAGGATCTATTCCTTGTAGTGTTAATTGTGTTTTCGTGTTGTGTTATTTTTGTTTCCATGTATGTTAATTTTGTTTTCATGTTGAATTCGTAACCACCTTAACATATGGGGAAGGGTATATAAAATGTGTAAATACACGCTTCAACAACAAAGACGTACACATGTTGTGAAGAAGACGGAGAATGTTCTTTTCAATGTGAATTGCCAATATAGAGCAGAGACTGGTGGTGTTTGCAAAAATTCCACATAAATTTTAATGATATCATTGATTGATGCTGCTGGATCATGCATGTACTGATTATATCTCTACACATTTTATGTGTATTTGGACAGAATGTAAACCAGAGGACAAACAAAATTATTAGAAAATGCATATACACTATGCACTGAAGTTGAAAAAAAAAACTTGGAATAACCAGTCATTGAAACCTTAATATTGATTCTGTAGTTAGCACCTCACTTGCTACGTGAAAATCAAGAAATAAGTTTCACGGCTTATAAGGATGTAACAAGATACGGTAATGAAGTATCAAAGACGGATTTCCTAAATATTAAGGTCCAATCTGTAAAACCCTTGGACACGTATAACCTGATTTTCAGTATGGTATAATTTCATAATAGTAGGGGAAATTAGGTATCTGGATCATTGTGTCCGTTTGCTTGTTGATTATTTAGAAAATGTATGAGGGTAAGTTTTGGACGAAAGGGAGATTGACTACCTAAAATTATCAAGATATTTCTATTGTATGCCAAAGTTAAAAAGTTGTTATTCAACAAATCATGAAAAGGATGGTAAAGTTGCTTTGAGCCATACTCATCAAGTTGGGTGCTTACAACAAATGTGTTGTGGATTGTCACAGTTCATGTAATACCACTAGCTGGTAAATTTTCTTGTTAGGACACCACGATTAAACTGTTTGGTAAATTACATAACTTCGCAGAGACGGTCGTCCGTTACCTACAACAACAACCATGTCATTTCCTCATATGAAACTTCACTTTTGAAGCATTAGTAAGTTAGCAGGCTCTCAATACCAGGTGATCACCTCGAAACTTGAAAACGAGCACTACTTCAATTTATTTTGTATCACAATTTAGTTCAAAATGTATTAACGAGCAACTTACGCTCTGTATATTCATGTACTTGTATCTTACACAGTTCAGCAAAAGGAACCACACAATTCATATAATGATTATTTACATCAATGACTTAGGATATTCGACACAAAATACTACCACTCATCGAAACTTAAATGGGCGGGGAGGAAGTCTCGGTATAACTTCCTCCTGTACTGTATCGCCCGGATTGTCTACAGGTTCGTATAGTTCTTCACATTCATCTAAGCTAGATTGCCGGTTTGGTAAGGGGTGTGACGCCAATGCTTTGTTGTTCGCTTGCTGTTGAAACGGTTTAGGCCTAATCACTGGTTTCCCACCCATGGATGCCTCCAACTGCTTGATCAAGTGCGTAATGCGACCAGTACTTTCTCGACGTGAAAGACCATCCGCCACTTTAGAACTCTTGTCCCCTGTATCACCTGATGCACTAATTTTATCACTGCTATTGGACAATACTTTTTCATCATTGTGGAATGATTTTGTAGGTTTATTTTGATCCTGGTTTTGGTCATATTTTTTATGCATATCAGGTACAACTGAGTTTGTATCACTAGTATTATAAGGCAGTTTATGTATTTCTGTTTTTGGTAAACGTGAGGATATTTTCTGTGTGGAAGTAAACTCTAGACTACCTTTCTGGTTTCTATTTGAATCTTGCGAAATTAACTTATTTTCTGAACTAAAGGAAGATTTAGTAGGCGATTCATTTGACAATATATCGCTACGTTGATGAGAGTCATGACTTTCAATTGCAGCTTCCTTTTCTTTCAATACATTTGCCATTTGTCTAACTACTGGAGATGGAGATGGTGTTCTATCTTTTCGAATAATCTCGTTCCGAGCTGACAAAGTAGATTTTTCCATGTTCGAGGGAGCTGTACTAAATTCTGATCCTATATCATCATATATCATTTCAGGTTCTTCGTCAGAAATGTTTGGTTTCTCAGGAGGACCATTTACAAGATTGTAATAAAACTTATCTGCTCCGACATCGTCATACATTTCTTCCTCTGAGCTATATCTTTGAGGCAATTGATGTGTAACAGGGGTTCTTGGTGGTAAATCAGGGACAATATTTATATCAAATTTTCCAGCTGTTAGTTCACTGATGTCATGATAGATTTCTTCTTCAGAATTCATATGTTCATATTCAACTTCTGATGATTCTCTGTCCTCAGAAAGTGTTTCCTTCTTGTCCAACTCCAGAACATTATCAACATCGTCGTAAGTTTCCTCGACGTCATCAGTTGGTAAGGATGGAAGTTGACGAAGTAGTTTCAGAGCGTTGGGATTCCGAAGCTGAACTTGCTGCACTTCGGGGGTTTTACTTCTTCGACTGGCTTCACAAATGGCTGTCACCCATTGTTCCATATCCTTTACCGTACGCGCAAGGAACTGAAATGAAAAGAATATGTTCTATAATTCCAGAGAAATAATGTATGTTTTTCATATAACAATATCAATGCTGAAGACAAATCAAATAATGTACTTTACATCCACTAAAAGATTAATTAACTTAAGAGGAAGAGGGACTTGGCTACCGCGGCATGCAAAATAAGCGTCTAATTTAACATGGATTTTCACACATTTCTAGGAATATCATGGTTTCATGTGGTTCCTTCGAGAAAATAACTCACTAGGCCCTTCAACTTATTTTGCGGAACTATAAAGTGCTTAAGTGAAGACCTTGCGAGCCATTTTCTGTACAGAAATAAGGAAAAAATAATTGAAAGTTCCATAAGAAAGTTGTTAAGTGGGTAATAGAAACATCCTTTATTTCTAAGGGGAAATATGTTATGGGACTCATGGAGCCTTCACTTATTTACCTTTGCATTGCTACGAATTACGTTTAAGGGGCTATTGAGTCATTTTTTCGAAAGAACGTGATGAAACCACGATATTCCCAAAAAAGTGTGAAATCCATGTTAAATTGGATGCTTATTTTACAGGCTACCGTAACCAAGTCCCGTTCCCTCTTAAGTACATTTAACATAAAATAATTAACTACTCCTTTATTTCACTACAGTGCAATATTAAATGTGAGACTATTATCGAACAGTTTTCACGAACAGATCGCTAATTTGTAAATCCACTATCGACGTACAGGAGATCTACGTTGAACGTACGTCCTTCCCACATTGACTCTAAATTAATTCAAGTCTGAAGATGGTATAGGAATTCATATTTACAACTAGAACAGTTTCAAACTCCATAACATTCAAACCCATAAGAAAGATAATGAAAAGTTACATTCTTAGATCGTGTCTCGAAAATGTTAGATAAGAACTCATGTTTAATATTGTGACCTTTATAAATAAGGATATGTTCTAATAATCTTCGGTAGAAAAATGTGAATGTTATATGTACTCCAGTTCTAAATTATATAATATGAACTAATTGTTACACCCTTCAATTTATCGTGTTAGACGATTCAACTAATACTAAATTGCGAAAAAAAAACACCATTAAGAAGAAATTATGAAAAGAGCATCCAAAGCAAATAAAATAATGTTAGAGAACACCATTTGGTTTATCTCACTTTATGTCTTCGATACATAAAACGTAATGAAAAAAATAACGCTTTCCCAGTATCGGGACGGGCGTAAGCCATAGTGCTGTTACCGCCCATTAAATTCATTTTATCTTACAATAATGAAAAAGGCAAAATTTATATTTCTTTCTAGAAAGTACTTATAAAATTTAATTAAATGCAGGAAAAAAAAGTGTGTCTTTGCATATTTGTAAGCTCACTAATTACGACGTTTCCTGTGGGCATCCATACCTTCAAAACAATTTTTTTTTTGTGTGTGTGATAAAATGGCAATCGCTCGAACAAACGAAGGAATTTTAAAGAATTAGAAAAGAAACTATTCGCAATCAGCATACGTATAACCATCACCTCACCATATACAATTTCAGATACATACAAGATGAGGTTCATCAGACGAGAAATCTACAAATGTATCTAACATCTCACAGAAGTTCCAAAAAAAAATCTGCTTCTGTGAACATAGTTAGTTAATAGGTATATCAATATAATAAAAGTGAATTTTCTAGAGACTAAATACAGACGATCACAGCTAACTTAGCCTATTTACTAAAACGTAAGAATGTAATATTTGGCTCCAACACTAGGAACTATGTGACTGAATGTGTTTTCAAACAAGTGGCCGCCATTTTTTTGTTATTAACAAGTAAGCATCGAATCTGAATCAAACTGAAACACAACTTTCACATAAACTATTCTGGGAATTCATTCGAGATATTATTCTGTAAATAAAGTTCTAGAATATTTTGATCCACCATATTGATTCAAAGTGGTAAGTGCCTGAAACACAACCAGTTTCGTACATAGTATGAGCTTCTTTTATAATTTCACGATGTTCATTTACGATGTCATTGAAAAATATCACTTATTACGAATTATAAAGTACAAAATACGCAGAATAAGTACGCATTCATAAAGTAATATGCATTTCATGAAGGTTATTTTAAATGATCTGTAACTTTTTTACAGAAGTGAGAGCCGAAACGAAATATAAAATTGAAGGGTTGATAGCACAAGAAAAGGCAAGTCCCAAAACAGGAGTTTGGTTGTTGGTTGAATTGTTGTTAATGTCCTAAACGAGCAAGTGAGCTTCCAAGGACAGGGACTACAGTTTTAGATAAAGTGTGTGCAATGACTCCACACGAAAGTTACACCCGTGACCATGCGCACAGAAAGCGAGCGTGAAATCTGTCTTTTTCTACTAATGGCTCCTTATCGGTTTTTCATGTGTTCGACTATTTAAAACTTGAAACCTTTCCACTTTTTGAATAAATTAGTTCTACCACAAGATAGAAAAATATTGGAAAATAATTCTAAAACTATACAAGAGAGTCATCCTAAAATTAAGTGAACATTTGAACTTGATAAATTAAGGTTAGTGTAAAACAACGATCCCTAATACTAGATGGTAACACTATCTTCGCATGTCTCTAACGTGTTTTTATCGTTGTACGAAATTGCCATGCTGCTCCTACAAATTCCAGCCTAGAGAGTTCTAACTTTCACAGAAGAAAGTTCATAACCATTTCAAAATTTCTATCCGTGCCGATTTTTTTTATATTCGTTTTTGTTCATTGTTGAAATCGAAAGATTATTGTAGTGAATATCCGAACCTATAAAAGTGAAGCTCTTTCAACAATGAACAAAAAAGAAAAAGAAAGAAAATCAAAAATCGAAATTTACATATCATATTTACCACCATTTTTTGTAAATTTGGATATTCTGTAGGTTTAGAAAGCAGGGCTTCTTACAGGGGCTGAGTGGGGATATTATCTCCCCAGAGCGCCAAATACCAGCTACTGAAAAGTGCTCAAGAACTAGTATAACATATGAAGACCACAGGAAAAGAAGATGCTTTGTTCATTTTTGGCGAAATTGAGATAAGAGTGCTGCTATCAGCTCTCTGAAGGACTTTTTAACAAGCTATCATTCATGATGATAGCACGCATAGTCCGTCTGCTACAACCAAATCATTATTTGATATTCAGGTATACGTAACGTTAATTCTGAATTTTTAAAACGCTCTCTTGTAAAATCAATAAAATTGACAAAGCACGTTATTTTCCTGTGGTCTTCATTTGCAACCTAGTTTCAGAATGCCCGGAAGTTGAATTTTGTTCTAAGATCTTTAGGCAATTTTGGCTCAGGTCGGATAGATGATGATGGGAGAATTGGTGGAATGAAGAAAGTGGGAGAAAATGGGAGAACCCCGAGAAAACCCACGTGCACCGTCCACCACAAAGCCCACATGGTACTAACTGAGATCGAACCAACGACCCCAAGCACCAGAGGTGAGCACTCTACCACTGAGCCATCTCGGCTGAGATAATCCGCGGAGAGGACAAAGATACCCCGTGGAGATTCACAAATGTCCCATTTCACACCGAGAGGTTCTCTGAAAGAAACTCTGTTCGGAAGCATTTCCGAAGCATTTCCAATTCCCGGAAATCCAAAACACTACACACACTATCATTATTATTATGGGAAGACAGAAAGCTAAAAAAATGTGTTTTATACTTTTCATAAACGTTATTTAAAAGATAAGAAGTTCGACATTACTTTTAAATTAACACCTACCAGATGAGATTTCTTTCCAGAAGCTACAATTTCAAACATATCCTTTTTATTTTTGTCCTTCATTTCCGATAATGCTGGACGAGCATCATATCCACGTATATCAAGCACAGTATGGGGCTTCGTGTCCTTTTCTGAACTATAGAGAAACAAAAGATTATCTCGAAGTCCAGCCCAATATCTCCGAGATTGTTCCATAAAGAACCATTTCTCTTTGCGTAGCAGAGGTCCATATTTGTTGGCTGTTGCCTTAATCTCAGCCGCGGACACAGGATGACTTCGGGTAACGGATGCATCATCAGGTTCAGGACATTCACACGAAGATTGGCTTTCTTGCGAAGATACCTCTTGTGATTGGCTGTCTATGGATCCTTCCGCGGGAAACTCTTCATACCAACCAGGTTCATCAGCTGGACTTGGAGCAGGAGCAGGATCATTGGGAACGTAACCTTCTGCTTCTAAATAATAATAAAAAATACATATCATTAACATAATGCAATTCGCATGGAAGCATGAGCGTTTCTGACATGTTTAAATTAAGGGGACAACAGTGACCATGGCCAAAGGAAGTATGTAAGTTTAAACACGGTTTAGACTACTCTAAGTTACCTTGTGCATATAATTCATAAAAATATTTACAGGGGACGTATGTTCCCGCCAGAGACGTTCACACGATAGAAGTATTACAGAAAAAGTTAACTTTCATATCTAGAGTCAGTAACACAATATTAATACCAGGTGTATGCATAAGTAGTTTCCGGTTTCCCTAAGAGATGGCGCCAGC
>JAGDQP010048054.1:0-14853 GCA_022664845.1 Lepisma saccharinum
TCATGACGGAATAAATGTAAATTTGGGTTATTTTAATCAGTACCTTTAAAAAATATTTTAGTAAAAACTTTGTTCCTGTAATTTTATTGTAAAAGAAGTAATAAAATCATAAAATTTGCTACTCAGGTGAGAGATGGGCAGCTATGGGGCTGGTGGAGGCTGCATGTAAAAGAAAACAAAATATTTTGCAAAAGTTAAAATTGGATAGTCTGAGACTCAGGAAGGTTTTAAAAATCTGGTCAGGAAATGTCATGAAATTTAAGTTCACAAATTTTGTGGGCACCCTGTACGAATTAGGAAAGGCTATGATGTTGTGTCAATGCCCCAGATATCCGAATATCTGAAACTCAGATCCAGATTGTGATCATTGTTATTCTACGTCAAGTTTTGGATCGGGTCGTCAAGTCTTGGATCGTCAAGCTTGGGACCCGGCTTGACCCGGTGACCCGATTTAGGTCTCCTCACCTGGAGAATAAAGTAGAGTATTTGATTATTTCCTTGCGTTGTAGGGGAAACCAAGATCGCAGGTGTTACCCCCAAGAGGACGAAAATTACGAAACTGGAGCCCATTATTCTCTGACCGGATTAATCGGGTCAAGTTTCAAACCGGATTACCAAAACTTACCTGATTTCAGGTCTGCCGTGCTACTTCCTCTACATAAGTTATTAGTATTATTATTTTTTGAGCATTTCAGAGGAATTCAGTATTTCTAATATTCCGATATTGTTAAGTATATTGATATTGTTCGGTATTCCCTAGCAACCCAGAAGACGTAAGCCTGACATCGGCATTTGGTCGGCGAAGCTCGGCCGACGAGTGAGCCGACGTCGGGTATTGAAAAATCCCGACCAGAAGCCGACTTCGGCGGGCGGGTTTTGGGTGGAGTTAAGCCTCTATGCCGACCCTGACGGCGGCGCGGAAGATAGCCCGACGACAAATCGTCACTTATGGATCGCGCCGACCAGGTACGTATCCAGAATTTGGTTTTAGGAGGGGTCCAAGGGCTTCTGGGTGGGTCTAAGGTGTGTCTTGGCATGAAATGTAATATGTATAATTACGCCTGAAGTTATACTATTTTTCCATGAAACTGTGAGTTTGGTGGGTCCGGATTCCCCGGACCCACCCCCTAAATACGTCCTTGGCGCAGACCATCCTCGGACTAGCTGTTCGAGGGCGCCGTCGTGGTTGTCATTTGGCTTGCTGGGACGGTATATCGATATTTTCGGTATATCGGTATTTCGGTATTTTCTTTATATTGATATATAGGCCTTTTTCGGTATTTCGGTATATCGATATTTCGGTATGGGTGACACCGAAGTTTCTTTATTCCAAAATACCGATACCGATTTCGGCATATCGATATTTTTGACAACCCTAGCAAAACATCTCATATTTACTTACATTACAGTTCAATCGTTTTCTACATCTGAGTGACTATTATTTACTATTATTATACTTTGGTAAACTTTCTTCATAATTTACTGGTAAACATTATATACTTTATGATTTTAGAAACATTTTGCACTTCATATATACTTTGAGGACTTTGTATTTTGTAAACTTTGTGAAATGAATATGTAGGAGGTATCGCTTTCCCCTGAATGTTTAGCAGGCCATACAGTGAATGAAAACAGAAAGTTCAACATATGCTGGCGTATTAGTTCTGTATACCAAATACTGGTACTGTATATAGCCAATGAAAATAAAGGTTTTATACGGGAAAGTTGATTCTATTTCATTCTCCACAGTGTAAAATGAGCATGTGTTGCCTTCAATTTGTTACAAAACGTTTTGTCTTTTCCAAAATAAACCATTTTGTTAACATATTTCTGTATTTGCAGGCACTATAATATAAATAGACACACAACAGACAATTATAAAGAGTACATGCATAAGCAGTATTAAAGTGACACTACTTCTCAAAACGCGTTTACAAGGAATAGATTTAATGACCACAGACGGATTTCCTGAAATTAAAATACGTATTTTATCTGTAATGCGATATATGCTTAAGGTATTTGAACACCTTATTCCCAAGTGGTATAAGTCCAACGGCTAATATTCTGAACCTTCCCAATAAATGAGTTCTGTAAGTTTTGTGCTCTTATCAAAGAAATCCAATTTGATAAACGGATTACTGGGAACAGCAGAAAATTAATGGTAACGGATTTGTAGTTGAAGAGTTGTAAATTCAAATTTTAATAATTTACGATGTGGACTTAAACCACTTAGGAAATAAAAGGTTCCTTTAGAACTACTTATAGCAAATTAAACTACAGAAACACTTTGCACATTTTTTTTTAAAACTTTCGCAAGAAATAAGTTATCAATAAAACAACAGTACTTTTAAGTGATAAATAAATCAGCTGAAATTTGTAGGTACATAGAAACTTACAAAGCTTGGCGACAGCAAGATAGTCCACGAAGAGTACTGAAAAGATGACAAAATATTTCATTATACTTATGTTACCACACTCTGCAACACTCCAAAGCTTGAATGTACTTCTTCCAGAATGAAATTGCATGTGAAATGTAATTGGATGTGAAATGTTGCTTTGGCAAACAAAAAGAAAAAAAAAAGAAAAAAAAGAAAAAAAGAAAAAAAAGTAGTATTTTGCTCTTAATGAAAAGAATATTGTGGCTTGCTATTGTTTAAGGCTACAATTATAGTAAATTAAAATACAGGAATATGTGTAATTTATGTTGCGAAAATGTTATACCAAGAAATGTTATATTGCAGTCTTATTGCTAATTTTAACTCTCAAATCCTTGCTTTATATTCAAGGTTAAAATGTTCGTGATGAGAAAGTTTGTCAAGATGTTATCCACGATAACATTGTAGGACTGGAATTTGCAAACGTTGCTAGGATATAAACATGGACAAATATTAGCACAGGTAAAAAAAAAATATTACAATGCAATATATCTTTGAGATGTTTCTGCTTCGAATTTTTTAAAAATACAGATTTTTTTTTGCAATAATTGTTGGGGATAAAATGAACGAGCTATGAAAGGAATATTTTATAAATCGTTCACTTAGAACTTCATAATTATAATAATGCTTAAAATATATTTGTTTCGTTAAATCAAGGAACATATTTTAATTTCCTGGCAATTATGCAACCAAGTACAAAGAAATAAAGCTTGATTTTTCGTTTTCTTTTCTTTTCTTTTTTCTTTTTTTCTTTTTTGGTAATTTTAGTACAACAGTTCATTGTTCGGATGAAACATTGGATGTATGGAATAAATTCTATCGTTGTACACTGTTAAATTTTTGTATACATTGCTAGGAATTGCCAGTAAAGTTCCGCAGTATTTTTAGGATTTCATGTTGTTTCAGTGAAACTTAGGAAAGCCCAAAGAATTTTCCTATGCTGACAAGGAGACCGTGAATGAAATCATATAGAAACTTAGCCTGAAAATTCGCTAGGAAACTCTATTTCCTATACAGAAGTAATATACAACCAAGCTAAAGTAATGGTCTTATCAACAAAATCAATGCTCCGCTATATAATATAAAATGTCCCTTTAAGAACTAATCCTGCCCCCCTCCCCAACAAATAGAGTCAACGTCATAGTTTTCGCCACTCTTTCAGATAATAAGGAATCCAAAGATGTATGAATTATCTCTATCTGATTTGTAGTTCCTGAAATCTTGTGGGGAAGTATAGATGGATAGACGGAATAAACTGAATAGCTTCCCCGTATATATACGGGTACGCTAAAAAATTAATTACCCATATTAACTGCAATGTACTGAGATAGAGGCTGGAATATTGGTCGCATTGTGTACAAAAATTTGGTTTATTTTATGATTGGGAAGAAGATTTTCTTAAAGGCACAGAGAAGAGTAGAGATATTTAGGAGCAAGTTAGTCCATGTTCCCTTGCCCCCAAACCAATCTTAATCCGCTGGGGCACATGGTTATCAGCAGCATCGTACTATGCGCAACATCTAGAAGAATTCAAAGAGGTAAAAACTATTAAAACACTCCATCTGTAACAATAATTGCACTTTCAATTGGCAGGCACAGCCGAGAGAAGCTTTGTACATGCAAAAAGTAAATTACGTCTTGTGATGGAACGACTTGGTCTTTTCGTTCAGATTTGACTATTTTTTTTGGCTAATTCGGGAATGCAGTTAGTTTTCAGTTCTCCTTAGGCAATAAATGCAATACTACTGCTCCTAGCCTGGTAAATGAACTTGGCAATAATTTACATCTATAGATATGCTTACTTCTTCTCTGACTTCCTTTGGTTTCTTATTGAGTTTGTAAAGTCCGGACGAACTTACCATATACATCAAGTAGTACCATTTACAGACTCACTCATTTCCCTCCCACCAGTTTTAAAAGTACGGAAGTTGAAAAAATCATTTTCTTATGGCATCGTCACATACAAATAATCAGGGCGATTATTTGGAAAGTGGTCCTTTTTAGTCCGGTGCGTAACGCTTAATTTTGGCGTGTAACTCAAAGTTTGTCGTTTTGAGTGTTTTACTCCATTTTAACTATGCACTAACAATCTCCCCCTAATTTTGACATACTTTTTTTCATTTCCTTTGGATATTTTTATTTTTAGAAAGCAGTTTGTTGTATAAATGTCCCTGTGTAACGCGAGAATCGCCCATTAAGAGATAACATTCTTACTCCAAAAATTACTTCTTACTGGCTGCTTATGACACTAAATATTAATTACGATGAAGTGATAAATATAATAATAATAATAGGAGGAAAATGTTTTCATTGTTATTCTTGGATCTAGTAGAATTCGTAATCCATCCTAAAGGAAGATAAACTTAGAACATGTCCAAATTGTTTTCTAGGTTGTGGATCAATTGGAGGAGGATGCTGAATGTGTGAAAAAAGCTAAGAGTATTCTTCAGAATCCCCTCCTACAGAGACAGCTCATCTCAATAGAACACAATTACGTTGAGATCCGACAAATAATAGAGGAACTTCAGGGTCAGTCTATAAAACCAACCACAGCCATCTCAAAGGTAGAGAAGTTCACATCGCACAAATGGACTGGTCCTGTTGGCGAAAAAACAAACAAGAAGATGGAAGCTGTTCTGCGGTGAAATTGTGGGTGGGATCCCCTGCGAGCAGAGGCCCAAACATTAGCAGGATGCAACACTCTAGAACCACTTCCAGATAATTGGACAAATTTTGACGTGCTCTCGTGCAAATTTGCACCAGTGACATAATCAGACGTTGAGCGTTCCTTTTCAAAGTTCAAGTACTTACTCAACGACAGGAGATTGTATTGTGTCTGTCAACAGCCAACGTTGAACAATACTTGATTCCAATGTTCAATAAACAATGATATCTGTTGACAGAATGGCCATTTGCAGTTTTTAATTTGTAAGTATTGTTTCTAGAGGTAAACGCATTCAGCACTGCAATTAAATGGGAAAATAAAAGCTATATATAAAAGCCATACGTTTAAGAAAAGCAAAGACGAAAGTGAAGCAAAAGTTGTTGATTGAACAAAAAAAATATATTTTTTTATTTTTTCTACCTATATTTTAGCCCCAATCTCGGTACTTTGCAGTTACCATGGGCAGCTATTTTAATTATATGCATGTATATTTTATAACATTGTGGCAGTTGCCATCTCCCTTTAACTTGGGTGTGTTTATTTGTTTTAGAAATGTTCTTTTTAGTACGGGCGCAAAGACGTTTACTGTTGCGAGCGCCTCTGGACGCGTGTGGGTACCTTCACTATCAGTGAGGTGGCAACCCTTAGAACTGTTATATGGATCTAGTATAGTGGAAGACGTTAATGTGTGGTCTCCAAATTAAGTGGATTACACATTATCCTCTGGTAAAACTGTAAAAATATGGATTCAGATTGTTACGTCGGAAACTACAGTGAAAGCTATATAATGGACATAACAGAAGATTGCAATCAGATAATTATCAGTATTTTTTCTGTGCTGTACGCTCGTACTCCGACCGGTCAGTGAAGTGAAGTGCGTTGAAGTTGATATTTTTAAAGCGTCGCCCTAAAAAAAACGAATGATAATACATCTTTGACAGTCAATGTCCTTAGAAAGCTGCTCCATAGTTCAAGTATCATGTAACATTTTGTTGTTTTGCGTAGTTAACGAGCAATTAAACACAGCGATAGTGTTATGCAGCTTGTGCGTGTGTGTGTGTGGGGGGGGGGCAATGTATAAAGATTGTAGCTGCTTCCACCACCCCCGCTTGTTTTCAATAACAACAATGTGCTGCTGACAGAGTTGCGATTTGCATCGTGAAGAAAACGAAATTAAGAAAATGAAAAGGAAGTAACTCCTGTGAAGTTACTTCTTCTTCTTCTACTTTCGAGTCCCTAGGATATCGTGTGTTGACGATCGTCACAGTAAATGCTGTATATGCGATTTTATACAGCGAACTAGAAACGAGTGTAAAGATTAGTGGATCATTATTGAATGACCTTAAATTATGGAATGTCTGTGTGTTGTTTATTCAAACATGTACCTTCCTACTCCTACCTCTCCTTCCCATAAAATGTACACATGCTGTTAGTGAAAGTCTCTGATAAAAATCGATATCGATCGCTATTTTTAAACAAGTGGTTCGTACCTATCTAAGTGCACTTGAATGTAACTTAGATTGTTAAGGTAATTTCGTCTTTCTTTTTGAGGCACAGTTCATTAAAGTTTAAAGTAACTATTTTCAAGCTTGTAATGCCAGTCACAGTCGACTGGATTACATTTTTGAGACTTCATCGCTACGTCCCCATTTGAAGAATATTGGTGCCAATAGATTAGCCTCTTAAGATCATTCGTCTTTGTGTATGTCAATCGACTGGATGATCGATTTACATCTCCGTCATAATAGTACAAAAACCTGTTTTGACGGCCACAAGAATCGATATCAATTGACCATTTACTAGTTTTTCTCGTACTACGAAGACCCCAAAGGTTCCTTGCAGTGTTGCCAACTTAAATTTATCACTAAAGAATTTATAGCTATTAAAGACTCACTCTATATTATATATAGATCTTTAGAGCTACACAACTATAGAGCTCTGGCGTCAGAACACGAAGCGAGAAATGGATATATATTTTAAATAGTTGTTTAGTACTTTTTAATTTTTAGACTTGCCAACATTGATTTAGATAGTTCGTTTGTTGGTTCAAAACCGGTATAAAAAAATACAATATATTCTCTTCGTTTACAATTTCTAGAATTATATAATCGCTTTGCTTAAAAGGGAAATTACGTAACAAAGTGCAATAAAATATGCGGCGCAGAAGTTCAAGGACATTAACGTTACGTCAATTCCCGTCGCTATACACGGCTATATAAGTAAGAGACAATCAGGACGGTAGGAGTTTGGTCTTAGTAGATTCAAGGTGTAAGGAGACCCACCCGTGTCTCGACTACACTACACTTTATATGCTCCATTTTACGGGAAATTAAAATTTATATAAGCAGCTAGTCGTGGCGATGATACACAACAAAAGGATGCTATACGTCTGTTCAACAGTTCGCAGCCAGGAAGTGGTATAGGACTTTACATGTTAAAGCTTCACTTCCGGTACGAATTCGTACCAAAGGTTCATTGCAGTGTTACCAACTAAATAATTTTATCACTAAAGAATTTATAACTATTAAAGAATCACACTTTATCGGCGTCAAAACGAGAAGTGAGAAATGAATAATAACTTTTTAAATTGTTGTTTAATACATTTTTTTTAAATTTGATAACATTGTTTTAGATAAAGATTTAGATTTTGATAACGTTCATATAAAATAATAAATCTTTACCGTCGAATAAAATTACCGATAGATCTGGGTAAAATCTAAGAAAAATGGAGGAGGAAACGAAACATTGCTTTTAGGAACTCCCGGTGCCCGCGATATGGAATATATATATTTTTTTTAATTTTGTTACTCATAATAGTTCCTAAGTTATAGGCATTTACGTTTTGTTTGCGAGTAGTTCTTGCACGGAACCGATATTATTACATGGGATTACTCTAACTCTCTTTTTCGATGGTGCAACGAGGTCCTTCACTAACCTGTTTTTCTATATTTTTTACAGATACTGCGGGTAATATTGAATTAATACCTTACGTTATAGCTTAGTAGCGCTACTACTTTAGCATTATAATGTACATTTAACTTCATAAGCACACGTAACCAACTACAAATTATTGCTTTGCTGCATTGCACTAAGAAACACAATATTTTACACCATGCAAATATTGATACCTCACATCATAACCAGAGCCGTTTTTTTAAATTAAAAAGCACATTTGGGTTAGATTATGGTTATATTAGAAATAATTGTTTGATACCTTTATTAAAACTGTTCTAATACTCTTTCATTCTTAACATCATAAATATATGAGGTTTGAGCTATTAGTATCATAGTACAAATGTATTTGCACTCCTTGCTTCTTCAAAGTCTACAATAATTTTAATATTCGCCCTTTCATTTACTACTACTTGCTTTCGTTTACTAGTGTTAATAACAAGTATGGGGCGATTCTCGATGAACTCCGTTGGTGAATAAAACATAACAGTATTCTTTTGAGTCACATGCTTAATTGCTCTACAACTATCACATAATTTCAGATAATCAGCCTTTGTGATATCTAGATTTAAGTTCTCCCAGGGGAATATTTCATTACGACCATTCTTTAAATAAATATTATTAACTTGGCACTGGTCAAACTTACCAGCATCCTTTTGTTGTGTATCATCATCACGACTAGTTTGAAAGAGAACAATTACAAAATCTGGTATATCAAACTGTAATGCATTGAACTGTGTTGTTACATCCAACTCGAAATAAGAACCAGATACACGTCGTTGAATGCTTTGATATGTATGAAACTGAATCGGTATTTTGGGCTTTCGAAGTATATCAGGTTTCAGTTTCATCGCATAACTCTTTTCATATTCAACAATCGGCATTCTTAGTTGCATTGAGGTGATCACAAGTTTACCCGCATGAGCTAATGTACTTTCATCTAAAGTACCATCCGCTTTCTTTGTTTTCCATCGATAAAATAAAACATTACTATTTGCATGTCTTTTAAATGTTATTCGCAAACCACCCTTCCACATAATTTCTTTATAGTCACTAAAGAAACCGAACATTAGGCGCAAAGGGAATGGCACTGTCTTTTCTTTCCGTGGAACCTTTAAATAAGTTATTAATCAACCTGATTTATAATATTCAAGTTCAGGCTTTGAGTATCGACATGTAGCAGTTGATGTGATACCTGGATAATCGATTCTATCAAAAACAGTGCCATGCTTTCTTATCTCTACCTGAGAAAATAAATTTGGAACAAAATTATAAAATCAACTTAGTATTTGATCCCGCTGTAAAGATTCCTCCAGGATCCCTGCCAATAGCTTCAAACTTCATATATAGATCAGAGTAATGCGGGTGCACAAAGCCATCACCCACGTCTATATCGAATTATTTGGTTCATTTAAATTGTTGAATGTACTAAGATTCAGTGGGAACGATTCATATTCATAGCTCTCAAGAAACTCCATCATTAAATCAAATTAAAATATATTATATCTATTTTTCAAGAATCTTCTTTGATCATAAGAATCGCGCTTGTTATTGCACGACCAAAGTTAACTGCTTCATGCCATTCATTAGTAACACTTATCTCTATAGAGCGTATATTACTATGTTGAATAGGAAAAAATAATGGATATTGAGGTTCATAAGCAATTGGTTCTAAGAACTCTGTTAATGGTTTTAATGTAGCTATAATGTTAGTTTCTTTGTGTTTATATTCTCCATCTGCTATAATCATGCCTTTTGCTAGGTTACAGTGTATATTAAATGTTTTAATACTTAAGAACTTGGGAAGAGACTGTTCCACATGAGTTTCTTCTGATTTGAGATGGGTATTATGTTTGAAACCTAACAACTTACCAATAGTTCCTACATTATAGCTGTGTGCAAATGATGTAACTTCCATGCGATGTGTTACATGATTTTCATTAAGAAGCACTTCTTTGGGTAGTGTTGTTTCTAATGTTGATGCCTTCTATTGACCCGGTGGAATATTATGTTTCTCTCCTTTATAGAAGTAGTTATTACTATTTTTAGTTACATTTGGTATTAGATACATGCTGTAGAAACCAATCAGTGCTACCTTTAAATTATAGTTTTGATTATCAATCTCATTATGAAGATTTAATCGAAGTTTTGCTGTTGTCCCTGATAGATCCAATACAATCATTTTAAACAATATACAGGGTAAGTCAAAATAATATACCCGATTTCATAAATTTATTTTGTGAAATATAATGAACATATCTTGAATGTAATACATGTGGTAAGAAGGGTAACTCTCAAAGTTTTTTTCAGTCACATCACAAGTGCTCTATGTGAGCACCTCGCGTAACACGACACACATCAAGCCGATAGTCTATCTCCTGCCAAACCTTGTGTAGTGTGTCACGGTCAATCTCTGCAATGGCTGCTGTGATGTGGGCGCGAAGGTCACCCAATGTTGTTGGAAGTGGTGGTACGTAAACACGATCCTTTATGAAACCCCACAAAAAGAAATCACACGGGGTCAGATCGGGGGAACGAGGTGGCCAACGAATGAGAACTCGATCCTCCTGAGATGCACGGCCTATCCAGCGCTGTGGCAATGCCTCATTGAGATGATCCCGAACGCTGCCATGGTAATGCGGAGGGGCACCATCCAATTGAAGAATAAAATCTGCACTATCCTCTTCGAGCTGTGGAAGGAGCCATTGTTGCAGCATATCAAGAAAAACATGTCCTGTCACAGTAGGTTCAAGGAAGAAAAAGGGCCCATAAATCTTTTCAGGGGAAATGGCACAAAACACATTCACCTTGGGTGAATCGCGTTGGTGTTCCACAACTGCGTGGGGATTATCAGTTCCCCAGATCCTTACGTTGTGCCTATTCACATTCCCAGAAAGGTGAAACACCGCTTCATCACTGTAACGTAACGTTTCGGCGAACCCATCCTCTTCCATTAACGTGAGAAAATCAGCACAGAAAGACGCTCGAGCAGCATAATCAGTGTCTCTTAAGGCTTGTAGCAGTTGCAAGCGATAGGATTTCATTTGTAAACGTTTCCGCAGAATTCGCCATAAAGTTTTCTGTGGCATTTCAAGTTCCCTCGCTGCCCGGTAGGTAGACTTCTGTGGACTCCGCACAAAACTGGCGCGAACACGTTCCACTGTCTCTTCCTCAGCTGAAGGACGGCCAGTCGATTTTCGCTTACAGATGCAGCCCGTATCTCTGAATTTTTCATACCACGTACGAATGGTTTTTCCAGTAGGAGGGTCTCTGCCATACTTGGTACGGAAATGCCATTGAACACTCATCACAGAGTTGTTTACATGGTAATCCAGCACACAGAACGATTTCTGCTCTCCAGTCAGCGCCATTTTCGTTAACTGCTTCCAGCGCCGCGTAGCGGTAGACAATGCAACCACGCGGGACATAAACTAAACTCAACTAAACTTTGAACTTTTGCCTTTCCTTGCACGTAGCTCACATTAAGATATGTTCATTATATTTCACAAAATAAATTTATGAAATCGGGTCCATCATTTTGACTTACCCTGTACTAATTAATACTCTTAAACATCTTTCAATAGCTTGGCGAAAATTATATCCATCAGATAAGAACTTTAATAGTTTAATACATAAATGTCCACAAATCACATCATCAAAATGTTGAATTCGATCACTGTTAAATTCAATTATTGTATTACTAGGACTCAAATAATAAATCAAAGGCTTTGGAGACACTCCACCAAAAAAATCGAATACGTATGCCTTATAATTATCATACCATTAACATATCCAATGCTTTCTAGTATTAATTGATTTATCTTAGTTAACAACAACACATTCTTGTCTGAAGGGTGGTGTAGATGGAAGACTGTCGGACATATATACACCTCTTAAGTGTTTCATATTTAATTCTTTACCTAGTCGTTCAATATCATTATTGGTGAGCGCTTTTTTACTATTAGTTTCTTTTCCGTCTGTTTTCTTTTAAGACCTTTACCTCTAGCTAGAATTGATGATTCCATAACTTCATTGTGTCGTCTTTGTTCTTCTAGCTCTTGTTTATTTTTCATTGGATCTATTACTGCCTTAGCTATAGCTGCTGAACCACCTGCAAGACTACCAACAGCTCCCAATGCAGCAAGAAACTCAGGATTTGTATATATAATCCCACCTGTTTTCGGTTGATTACGAAGTTTCTTTAACTGCGCTAGACTTAATGCTAGACCCAAATTTTGACCCTTCTTCAAACATCTTTGCTTCTTTGCAAGTTGTGTTTTCTTCAAAATGTTATTAATGTTTAATGTCTTCAATTCATTGGATTAATATGAAATGCTACACCTTTGGCCTTCATTATAAACAAAAACTATATTATATATAAAAAAGAATGCAACTCCGCAAGTATTATAGCCCCCAACCCATTGTTCGTTTTGTATTCATCGTCATTGCTACTCCCAATGAAGCTAACTTTTGACCTAAACCAGTACCTTTGCTAACAACTCTAACAAAAGCTTTAAACTAAGTCTTGATCAGCTCTATGCCTATCTGATAGATCTTTAAAGTTTTTATAAGCAATATCATGCTCTAGACATTCTTAATCTAATCTATTTACACCACGATCAGATTAGATTTCTATTGTCATCTGTTACTGCTTTAATTTATTTTCCTAAGCTCTCAATCAATGGTTTCTCTTGACGTATTTGCTTTTCTTAATAGCTACGAAGGCTTTCTTTACATTCTTTAAAACGTTTCGCCAAGACATTTTGTAATTCAATATTATTCGATTTTAGTTTTAACATTAAAAAATACTATATTATATTCGCTTTGGTATTATAAAAAGACGTAACATACGTACATCAATTAATCGCAAAACGTTAAACGTAATGACATTCGATTCGTATTATCATAATTGTCGCTTTATCTCTAATAAGTTGTTCCGGCATTTTACTATATGTTTGTGCCAAGTAAAAGCAATCCATTCCTTTATGTCCACCCTGTGTGAGGTAGTTCCGTACCTCATTCTGATCCTCTAATATATAGTCATCAAATATAATAACAGACCGTTGCTTGCAATCATCTAAATTTATAACAGAAGGTTTTAAATGTAGGCAATTGATAATGGAACCTATCTTATATATCATTAAAAATATGTTGCAGTTGTTGATACTTGTCTTGCTCTAAGCTTTTAGAGAATACGTATAAGTATCTACCACCCCAATAAAGCCAATTCGGAGCTAGAATGAAATTAAAATGACTAGCGTTGATTTTCCATAACCCGATGTACCTATTATTAAGCAACGAATGTTATTAGGAAGCAGTTCACCATTCAACTTATCATAATCATTAGGTACCAAAAGCCGTTTCTTAGCACTCCACATTTTAAACTTTTTAAATTGTAGCTTTGAGATCGATCCAAGAATTATGATCTGAAGATAAACCTAACCATTTAACATATATCTTGCTTTTAGTTCTACGTATAGCCTTTTCAATTAGATACACATGTGGGTGTTTGGTCTTCATTGGGTCTTTCCTCATAGAAACGGGTCTTAATTATCTCATTACGCTTATCTTTTAAATGATATGTAGGTGGATTAGTCTTAAAAACAGTAGCTATTTGAAATATCTGTGTGCTCCAATTGTGAGTGAAGCCTCTTTCAAACTTATTTTTAAACTTACTTATTCTAACACAGTCTCCTGCTCTATATTTCTCCTTCTTGCAATAGACTGTTGATATTAATTTTTGTTCGTTTTCTTTCTTCACGGGATCAATTGGTTTCAATTTTATAGTTCTTTGCATATTATTATTATACGTCTTTATCAGTGCTTGTAATATATTGTGCCATTTGTTACCTTGCAGTGTGAAAAGCTTCCACATCAAATTTCGTAATGTTCTATTAAAACGTTCAACAATGCTAGCCTTCTTATCACTGTATGAAGAGTAATGAGTAATACTTTTATGCTTCATTATGTCAATTAACTCTTTATTATAGAATTTGCTACCGCGATCTGTTTGCAAGAACTTCGGTGCTTGTCGAGATGCTTTGAGTATTGAATCAAGCGCACGTGTAACTTCAATCCCTGATTTATTTTCAACTGGTACAGACCACGCATACTTACTAAAAGTGTCAATAGTGTTTACAAGACAAGAATAGCCCCAATTTAATTTAGCTAAGCCTTTCAACTTTCAACCAAATCTGCCTGCCATAAATCATGTATGCCCTTTGTTACAACAGGTATTCGTTTACAATTTCGTCTCGCGGGCTTGTGTAGTTCTTCTACAATTTGTAATCTACTATTCATTTTAACTATTTAAGATCGAGAAATCAATTGCGCGAAAAATATCAAATTAATAGATATAGGATACTCAGCGGACGAAAATTTATCCGATCGAACTCGTACAAGCATGGAAAGCAACCCTTACGTGTAAGAAGATTCATGTCTTGTGTGGGAATGTGTTCGTTTGTATGTTTTAATTTAGTTGGTTCTAATTTTTGAGACTAGATCATTTAAACTGTGTCGCAAGAATCGATACAGATCCAGAAACCTTTGGACCATTATTAACAGTTACTCACTAACTATTACCAAAGAGCCATAGCAGATAGAAGCTATCTTGCGAAAGTTTGTTATATATAAGCAAAAATAAACCTACTCATTAAAAAGAAACAGCAGTGTATTCAGAAGTGCAATTCTTTAATACAATGTGGTATTCAGGAAACTTTATCGTTGTCGATTGTTTTGAAGGACCAAAAGAGACAGAATGCATATTTTATAAATACATTTTTAATGTACAAAATCAACTAT
>JAGDQP010048055.1:0-10645 GCA_022664845.1 Lepisma saccharinum
CTTCTAGTAAAATTTCAGGGTAGGGTTCAATATGAACTCATTGACGGTCTCGTTGTTAGAGCTTTATTATTTCTATCACCCAAACTGCTAGACAGTGGGGACATATGGTGAATATTGTCTCTAACCTTTTGTCAAGATGTAATCATAAATGAATGGCTTCAATAATTTGTAACCTAAATAATTATCTAACGTAGTCATCGTGATGTAGTCGCGTAGGTGTACTACAAATCGACTATAGAGGTGTTATATGAGTTGCACTGTTCTGTCTTGCCATGCTTAGTGTATTAGTGGATTATTTTTGTGAATGTCCCCAGGCGAATGTGGGTAGTATCTACATATAACCCTTGGGAGCCCACTATTTCAGAAAGTTTTGCTTGCCAAGTTACACATCATTCCTCAAACTTCAGACTAGTGTAGTTCAACATAGAAATGCAATTAAATAGTCAGTCAGTTGTCCGAAATAGAGACAGTTAGAGAAATAACATTTATTTATTTGGGAAAACATCAGGCTAATGCTCAATAACAGTTCCATTGCGGAAAAAAGTAAACACACACTAATACAAACATACACATGACAATAGAACATACACAAATAATATATATTGTTATTGCATTTAATCGACAGAGTATTGTGTGTTACTACATAATTTCATTGATACAATGTTTACTTGATTTTACATGGGGTTAAATACTCTACGACATGTACACTTCCTTGAACATACTGTAAAATGTAATGTTTATTTTATATACACCCTGTGTATTTCTAGACATACGTTAAAGATCACACAGCTTTTTGGTATATGATGAGTTCGTTGAACGTCGTGACACAAGAAACCATTCATACGGAGTTCTGAATAGCGGGATGTTGATATTCGCTGTGGCTTGTAATCACCTTTCTTTCGCGCCGAATAAGTTTGCTGTGTTTGGCTTGGAGGTAAGGACTCGTGTGCATACAGGTAAAATACTCTCACTTTATGTATACACCAGCTAAGATTTGTTAACAGTTTGAACTATATATCAGTACTTTCTTCTAGACTTGTATGTAAAAATTCTACCAAAGTAAAAAAACATACTTATTACGAGATTTGCAGTATCATTCATAATCAACATATAGACTTGTTGTAGAAACATGGGTGGCCAGGACTGCAACTTTCGCTTTGTGTCGGGTCAATTATGGCGTTTCTTAAATAAGAAGACAATAATTACAATAATTAGTTGAAGTTACTGTAAATTTGTCACCTTTCGTTTCTTATAAACTGGACATTCCTTCGTTCCATTCACTGTAACTTCATCAGTTATATATGGACGCAGTTAACTTGAGAAAGTACATCAAATATTGTTAATTACTGTGTTTTGACTTCACATACAGATACATCATTAAACAGTGAAGACGAAAGATTGTAGTTGGTTTAATGCTGGAAATTCCTTATGTTTTACAGATACCTGACCCAAACTTAATTTTTTAAAAAGATTTTTCTCACTGTTCCAGAATCTGAATTTTCGTTTTGGCTTTTTATGTTTGTTTCTTCTTCAAGGCCGCTGTTTGACAAAGAACAAGTATTTAAACTGTGCCTTAGTTCAATGTTAACCAAACAAAAGAAATATCTTTTGTAGAAAAGAAGAAAGATGCGGTGAAACCTTCAAGATTAGTCATCAGTCAGTAAATAACAGCCTGTACATGCACCTACGACTGATGTAACACCCTTACTCAAGTTTGTTTATCTTAGTGCGCTAGCTTGTTCACATTTATTAGGAAACAGTCTTGCGTTAGTTTTCAGTTCCATCGTGGGGGAGTGTTTCCTATGAAGGTTAAATCTGTTTGTGATTTTCAAACTAGTAGGTCTGTGTACGTAAAATGAACATAAACAAATACGAACCGTGATGTCCTTTTCCTTGCACAAGCTACGGTAGCGTGGTATAGCCCTGATCGAAATTTAACCGGGTGTTGCTTGATTTGAGCCGGTTATGTTGTAACTGATTTCAGCTATGTACAATATCTGTCACAAAATTACATAGTTCTACACTGAAGGGCTGAGGTTTAAGATCAGTGTTGGATTTCAGTCATACAGGACATCTTGTGGAATTACAGATTTTGGTGCTTACTTGTAACCAAAGAAAATTTGAAGCAAATAACATTCAGCGGTCAAGCATAGATTTGAGAAAACTGTTGTACTAAAAATCCATGTGATTTAATTGACTTCAGTACATCAAAGCACGTCCTATTGATTTTCAGTAGAAATAATAAATACATAATTTAAATTAACACGAGGTGGACTATCCCCCTCATCGTTGCAATTATTGTAAAATCGAAGACCAGATTGTTGGATTACCGTAATAATAGGTAACCAGCAGGGCTGGAATGGTAAGATTTTTGGGGGGTACACGCTGCTCAATAAAAATCTGGATTTGGGAACACGTTCCTTTATATTTATGCACTGAGGTGGGTACACGCTGTGATTTATACTATTAGGTGGGTACACGGCGTGTACCCGCGTATACCCTCCATTCCACCCCTGGTAACCAGCTTGAGGACTTTGTAGAAAAAAAGTAAATAACCGGAACACTGTGGATTTTCAGATATAAAAGGCATTAAACATGCAGTTCGATAAAATATGTTAGTCATTCGTAATTCCCGCACTAAAAGTGAAGTTCGAACATTGTATTGAAAATATCTAAAAATTGAAGTTGATAATGTTAAACCTTACAGTGTAGTCATTTTAAGCCCAAATTTTTCGATCAGTTAATAAATCTTTAAAGCATGGGATTTGGTATATATACAGCACTTGGCCACCCAAGTAAAAACCCTCAAAAATCAATCTTGTGCTACGGCCGCCATCCTGGAAAATGACGGCCAAAATTAAGTAAAAAAAAAAATCAGATAAAGAAGCAGAATAAACTAGTAGCTAAACTGCAGGTTCAATATATAAAAATGGTTTCCTCAAATATGGACTTTATTAGAGCTGAAAGAACAAAGAGACTTCACACTCAATCTGAATACAGTAATGGGTATGTTACTTTTTTCTCATGCTGTAGGTTAGAACTATATGAAAAAATATCTCATCTCTGTGAAAAAAAAAAAACTTGAACTACCATCCAATGCTAAAAAAAAACTGATTTAAAACATTTTTCGAAGTGCTGCATAGTTTTTGTAAAAATCTGAAAAGACCTGAATTTCGAGCTCCGTTTTCCAAGATGGCGGCTGTAGCACAATTCGATTTTCGGGGCTTTTCATATGTTACTTGGGTGGCCAAGTATTTTCTATATACCAGATCCCGTGCTTTTAAGATTTTTTAAACCTGATTAAAACATTTTGGATAATAAAAAGAAAATGTTTCGTTTGATGCCATTTTGTGGTTTTAGGATTAGTCAAGAGATAGAGAGAAAAAAGATAATTACAAGAAAAGGTTCATAATTTTATACGGAACAAATTTAATTCAAAATTTTATTCGATGTGGTGTTTAGTTCCCGCGAAAATTGCAAAACTTAATTTTGGCCGCCAATTTCCAAGATGGCGGCCGTAGCACTAGTTTAATTTTTGGAAACTTTTTGTATGTTACTTAGCAGGGCCTATGTTACTTTGATGACCAAATACTATTTATAAGTTAAGTTTCATGGTTTTAAGAATTTTTTTACCTGATTTTCATAAAATGACTATTTACACTATTCTGACGCCTTGTGTAAATCAACATAGACGTATTTCTTGTCTGATATGTATTTCGCCATGTTTGTCAATGAAGCTAAAACATAAACAGATTAAAATTTTGCAGTTAGCGTAATTGCAAGAACGTTACTAGATAAGCTTTCGCCCAGTTGGCCACTTTTCGCCGAGAATGACGAACATAAGAGCTTGAAAATCGTCATCGATGTATAACCTTATACAAATTAGTAAGATGGGCAGGTAGTTAAATTGGGTGATCTGTCATACCCTTCTCGGGACGAATTACAACCCTACTTAAGAACAGGAATTGTTTTGAACTTATGAACAATACTATAGGTTTAAAATATTTGCTGAGAGTGAAGATGTACAACTGAAAATTATTGTATTGTGCATTCTTTACAATATTGGGAGCAGGAGTTTCCAGTTCATCCAGATGGTTTAGTGTTCTGTTTACATGTGCACATTTACAGTCAAAAACTGTCCCCAAAGACTGAATTTTCCAAGATATTGTACTTCACATTTCACGTCAGTTGAAGTTTGAGCAAGGAGAAACCACCTTTAATTGACTGAACAGCTGTACTGTTCCACTTGTAGGGCAAAGATGTACTTCATATGAATGGCTGATCATATACAGTGGCTCATTAAAGTATTCGTATCAGTAGTCAAAAAGTTTGTAACTGTACACATGGGGACAAAAGTATGACACATATCAGCAATATATGCTTTGATAAGTTCGTGTACATTCCCTCTTACACAGTGTTGATGAAAAAGAGGAAAGTCTAGAATCGTCTTTGATTTAGCGGACAATATTGAATAGCATGTCGAATTCAACGCCAAACAAGTATTCGTCTGGCGAACAGAATGACACGAGTGAGCGCTCTCTGTAAGACAAACTTGCTACGAGATACTAGCACAGACGAGTGTAGAGTAAGCCAGGTAGTTAGTCTGCGAACAAGTCTTAAGTTCCAGTATAGGGTGCCACCGTAACAGATCATATAACATCAATTCAGCAAAGATAGGACGTAAGCGGAAGGAAACAACTGTAGAGGAAAGGCAAATAGTTTACGTTTATTCCGGCAGGGTAAATTGTTCAAAGACATCAGTAAAACAATCAGATCAATTACCACAGCAAAAAGTGTCATATAGAGATTCCACAAAACCAAAACATACCAACATTCTCAAAGAGATGGTCGTCCGTCAAAGTTAAACCCAACAGAAAAGCGTTTGATAGTTCGAAAGGTGAAGAGCAACCCGAAAATAAGTGCACCGAAGATAGTGTTGGAAGTAGCAACGTAAGTTGGAAAACTCATTTCAGCATAGACTGTACTCAATGCCTTGCAGGAATGTTTTCCTTCCATCAGTGGACGAATACGACTGGGTCAAAAATCCCTTTCCCGTTACTAATGAAGGCACAAAACATCTGCCATTAGAAGAGGCAGAATAGTTGGCTGAATTTCAGGGTGGTCGAACTTTAATGCTGAAATTTGGGGAGGCAACACTACTTCAGTTATAGTTTTTTTTGGGGAAAAACAATTCTCACAAGGTACATTCGCAAAGTGCCTGACATAGCGGTTTAATATTGAACAAAATTCAAAGTTCTGCTGGTGTAAGTGTATTGTACTAATTTTATCGGCACATAGCTGAAATGTACATATTTATGGGTCTTCTTAAATCTGGGTTTCCATTGTAACGGATGTTACGCTCGGACACATTCAAATATAAATAAACATCACTAATGAATAATTTGAACTTTGACACCACTTTTACAAAGAACATATTCATATTTAATTTTTCTTCCAGTTAAAATCTGTTTTCACCTTTTAATTTCCTATCAATATCAAAAAAGGAGACTTCTTGTGTTACTCGGTCTTGGTTCTAGCTGCCCATACTGACTTCTTAAATCGCCCTGCATACTTGTTCGAGACAGGCAAGTCTTAAGAGGTAGCCCGACCTTGCAGAAAAAAGTTGTTGATATGTAAGCGCGGTAGAAAGGGGGGTTCGACTCCAAAAGTATTACTTTTATAATCGTACGTCAGTGACCTGTAATTAGTGGTTGTGTGGGATTGTGAACGTGTATGAGAATTTTCTACAAAGCAAATCGACGCAAATAAGGTTTTAGAGGTTGTAGATTAAAATACCGCCTTGAACACGTGAAATACATGATGAAGAAAGAGAGGTTGCAAGTAGTAATTTCAGTTTGATCAAGAAATTTGAAGCCTGGAGGATAAGGAACTAGTGAAACTCCCTTCCGAGGAAGTTACTGAAGCAAAGCTGATTTATGAGCCTTAAAGTAATATAAAAATTACTCTGTTCAACAGGACAGTCCTTTTTCAGTATTATACCACTATCCGTCAGGCACTTCTCCTATGGACCTTGAGCTAGTAACACCTCCTTTTTTTGATAATGCAAGGAATTTAAAAGGTGAAAACAGATTCAGATTTGAAGAAAAAATAAATCTGGAAATGTTCTTTGTAACAGTGGTGTCATAATTTAAATTATTCATTAATGATATTTATTTATGTTCGATTGTGTCCGAGCGTGACACCCATTACGATAAGAGTTCCTGATTTATGAAGACTCACAGCTATGCAAATACTGCTATGAACTGCTAAAATTAGTACAGTACAAACTGGGCCCAACAAAACTTCGGATTTTGTTCAATATTACACTAATATCAGGAACTTTGCGAATGTACCTTGTCAGTGTTATCAGAATATGTCCTATCTAAACTAAATCTGATTTTCAACAGCTTTCTACCGCAAATAAATTTCTGCGCCTTGGCAAATATAAAATATTAGAAACGAGAGTGATTTCTTTCTGTGCACCAAGAACTTCGGATGTTTGTCTGCGATTCCTTCTGGAATTGAACTGTACAAAAGTAAACAAGTATATGTTTCTCATTGAATTGTAAAAATTGTGCGATTATTGACTACACGTGGTTTGCTACTGTTATTTGAATTACACTTTTACACTTCTCTAAGGGCTAAAGCTAATAATAATACCAGTAAAATATTTAATATATCAGGCTCATATCTTCCATTTTAATAAAGTACATATTGTTGATTTTCGCGGCATACCCTTTGAATTATTCGTTTTTGATTTTATTCTAAAATTAGTAGTACTTGGTTATTAAAACTTACTGCTTTTTAAAACGTGAAGTACATTACTGAAAGATAGTGCGTCCTTGGGTCAACACACAATTGCGGAAACTTCATAATATGTATAAAGTTAATATCCGACTTTGACCCCTTCGTAGTGACCTACGTTTCTAAGTATGGCAATCCAGGTGTAGGTCACACCTGATACTTGTCCTCCACCAAATACGAGGAATTCCTCAAACTGATGGCCCGAAGAGTCATGGAAGAAATAATAGCTGAAATAAAAACATCATTTTCCTTTAGTGATCGACTCTACGCCAGATATTTCTCATATTGACCAGCTGGCCGTAAAAAATTAGATGCGTTCCCGAAAAGGGAATTCCAGTAGAAGGATTACCCTGCTCTTTGTCTAATGTAGGCCATAAAGCAGATGAGCTCTTCAATGCTGTTACAGATGTCCTTGATAAATGTGATATTGACATAAAAAAAACTGCAGGAGGCAGTCATGTGGCAATGCCTCCAACATGTCTGGAGAGTACACTGGACTACAAGCCAGAATACGAGAAACAACACCGACAGCAATGTATGTGCACTGCAATGCTCATTCACTGAATTAAGTCGGCGAGCATTCAACTAGTAGTTGTAAAGAAAGTCGTATTTTTTCCGTGCTTCTTTGTAACCTTTATAATTTTTTCTCATGATCAACCAGAATGTAGGAAGTACTCACGAGATATCCTTGCAAGAAAGACAACTTAAACCTAAAAACCTTGTCAAAAACACGTCCGCTTGCAAGGCGTTAAATGAAGACTGGGATGAAGTAATTGAAACACTTAAAATTATTTCAAATGATGAAAGAGAAAAGGCAACTATACGAAATAAAGCATCCAGCTACCTTCGCCAGCTTCAAAGATTAGAAACGGCTTTTCTGTTCATTTTAGGGGAGATATGTTATCTAGATTTACCGTATCAAGTAAAAAGCTGCAGTCACCTGCAATCGTCCTATCAAGAGTATCAGACTCGTCTTTATCAGAGTATATACATAGTATAAGAAGAGTCTTTGACGTTTATGAAAATAGAGCGCTGATAAAGTTGAAAGCGATTCAGTATGAAGATGGAACAAAAAGGAAGAGACGAAAACTCTAACCAGATGAAACTCGAGAAGGAGAATTAGAGTTGATTGGCAGAGAAAACTTCAGAGTCAGGCTTACAATGCAATAATTGACACATTAAGTAACGAAATGGAAAGAAGAAAAACTGTATACGATGAGCTGAACTCGTTGTTTCGATTTTGAATTAGCACTGGCAAAGAAGATTCTGACATACACTAATGGAACACGGCAAGAAGTTATGTGCTTTTTATGATAAAGATCTACCAACTACGGAAGATGATGTGAACGAGTGTTCACATTTCATTTATTTATTTTTGAAAGGATTGGACGAAAATTTAAAGCTCATATTCAAACCTTGTAAATGAGAACGAACTTCAAGACGTATACCCTTACGTTGACATAGCTTTAAAACTTTTTTTTGACAATCACTGCGTCTAACTGCTCAGCGGAAAGGCCGCTCTTCATCTTGAAAAGGTTAAAAAGCTACACAAGACCTACTGTGACTGAGGAACGTTTGAGGACGTGCCAGTTGTGACTATGAAATCCAAAATAACAAAAGTTGCCGAGTTTGATAAAGTAATAGATTTATTTTCAAACTCTGCTTCACGAAGGAAGTTCTTTTAAATGCCAAAGCCTACTTGTGTTTGTCATCAGAACGTGTAATTCCTTAGAGTTATTTTTTAACTGTTATCATTATTATTATTATTATTATTATTATTGTAGTCAAATGAAGTGTTCGAAACATACCCTTTTGTGCATCAATCTTACGTATTTTCTTGTACTTAATGTTCAAAGCTCTAACAGACAACGTTATTTTTAATATTAAATGCTTTATGCATGTGAATATGTTAAGGCTTGGAAGATTGAGTGCAAGGGTTTCTTCAACGTAAGGAGGCTCTTCAGACACGAGAGAGAGAGAGAGAGAGAGAAAGGAGGGGTATTGTTGCTGAGGGCAAGAATATGTGAGTGGAAAGGAAGTAGGACCAGGGTGACTGATGAGGGGGCGGCAGAAGTGTAAATCCGCCTCTGCCCGTACGACTAATTTCCAGATTCGGTGATATCCATTCGCTGTCCAGACCACCGAATCTAACTCCATCAGACTGCTTCCAGTGCGGTTACCTAAAGGAAAATATATAGCGTGGAGAACCCCTCACAGCGAACTGAAACAAGGCAAAAGAGGGAGATTGTGGTCATTCCAGCTGATGTGCTACACCGCGATGTGGTGAATATGACAGTGAGAGCCCCAGAATGTTCTCTTCAAGGTGGTGACTATGACTACCTAAGGGATAAAATATTCAAAGCTTAGATAATGTTATGAACTCCTGTACCATATATATGTATTCCACATAATTTTAGTAAATGTGATCATTACAGTCCAAGTTACTTGTACTTAAAATATGCCACACCATTGTGGAACACCTTGTATTTTTCTTTACGCTAGCAGCAATTTAAAAAAGAATAGTACAAAACGGTCACACGCGAGACAAACCGGTCAGTGTGTATAATTTAAGTATACAAGAAAGAGTTTCAAGACATCCAAAATAAGAGGATACTACGGAGCAGCACTTGTGGTTGCCTACCCTTTAGGATAATTTAGAGGAAGACGAGCGTGTTGTTGTCTTTTTATGTCAAAATGAGATTCAACGATTCGATGCCCCACCTGAGAAAAATATTTTTTTGGTGGTTATATTCCTAAGATTTGTTTGTGAGAGGGTGTATCTCCAGCTGAAATTTTATTTAGAAGTGTTGACCTAACAGTGTAAATTTATGCTCATCACAAGTGAAACGTGGAAATGACGTAGAATTATTATTAAAACTTGGAATGATTTATGTAAAGAAGTTGGAATATTACACTACCCTTTCACCAATTGCGTGTGTATTTGGTGCAAAATGTTAATGGGAGAGGTAGTAATTAGGGCGTGTTATCATTATAAATTCTCATTGAGGGCTTGAAATTGAACGTATCACGCTGATTGGATGAAACTTATAATCGGCATTTGCTTGTAACTTGTCATTAAACACATTTTTCATTCTTTTTTTCAGAACTTCGCGTCAGAAAAAGTTTCACTTCCGCAATAATTGATTTGATACGGTACTAATGTAACTAAGAGTAACTATGTAACCAATTGCGGTACAGCACGATTTTACTGTTACTCTTTTTGAGTTTTAACAGGTTGCTCAAATGTTCTGAGACACGTGGAGTGTAAAACTCAAACATATTCCAAAAGTAAACGTAGGGTATTTATTCTCGGAAATATAATCTATTGTATTATATGACCTGAACCCATCTTTGAACAAGAAAAAAATCTGGTGGCGATACTATGTCGTAAGTTTAAACATGCGTTTTGAACAGACTCACAGTCTCAGTCTGTAAAGCTTCTGCCACGCAGGAACAGGGAAAAGGAGATCGTAATAATCTATAATCAGATGGGGCAATATCCGGGATATATGCCGGATGAGGTAGCAACTCAGTACCCTGTAGTTCCGTGAGTTTCTGTTGGGTTTTACTACACCGATGTGCGGGAGCGTTATTGTGTTGTACCGATACCCGTTTTCGCTTCACAAAAGCAGGATAACTCACTTTCATAATACACTTTTCATCTACAGTGACAATCCGCTTCTAGAGTCCTTCATGTAGAGGATATTTTAGGAGTACCTGATAAAGCGTTCCTCTTTGTACATGTTGACGGGTCAGCTCATGTGGTTCTTGTCACGGGGTATAAACTGGTATCCCCCTAATTGAAGCGCAATAACCATCGGCTCACTTTCGACTTACTGAT
>JAGDQP010048056.1:0-14851 GCA_022664845.1 Lepisma saccharinum
GTTGGCTTAGCAAAAGAATGGTCCTGGAAACTATCACTCCAGACCGGAATGGTACCTACAAAACTAGGACCTTGACGACCAACATCCTTTTCCCCACCATATCCCGGCCTGAGCCTGAGATGCGTAAATGCCATTATTATATGATATATAAATTCAAATTCAAACTCTGAAGAACATTATATACAATATCATGAGCTTTTAAGCATGATGCACATTCTGTACACCTAGTTTCGACATTATTTCGAACCCTATTTTTGACTTCACATACTTCTTAAGTACAGTGTTAGACATAAGACGTAATACACTTTTATCGAGCAGCTGTGGCTCGGTGGTAGAGCGTTGACTTAGTATTCGGGAGATCGGGGATTCACTCACCATACTGACTGAGGTTTTTCCAGTTTCTTTTCCCTCAGTCACACCACGAAACATGCCGGGATGGTACCTTCAACTTAAACCCTGGCCGACAACTTCCCTCATCCTTTCCCTTCCCCTAACTCGGCCTGAGTCTTAGAAGCATAAAAGCCACAAATAAAATTCAAATTAAGTTGTAATATACTTTTCCATTTCCCAGCAAACTTTGGCTACATCATCTGTGGTCATTACCAAGCCTCCATTGTTATGTTTTTCTCGCTGCATGAGCTCTGACTATACAGAATCAATATAACCGCTTATTTAAAACGAAACCCTTCCTTATATACAACAAAATTATGATATATTTTGTTAAATTTTATGGAAATGCAATATAATTCTGGTTTGAAGCAGTGCTCGAAGTGGGTTAGAAAAATTAAGGGAACGCTTGCAGAAGTGGGTTAGAAGAGTGTACACTTGCACCTAGTGGTCACGATTGCCTATTGAAAGTAAAGGCAATTAAAGGGTCCCATTAATAAAAAGGTAGGGATTCCCACTAGCACATGCATGCTGGTCGTTCATGGGACCCATATTACCCACATCGGTAATGCATGCGGGAGAGCGGCCCGCTTGAGCCCACGTCGATCGATGTGGAATCGACACCGATTATCGGTATCACTAATTAGCTATTTTCTAAAACTACAGTAAGTATTGTGCAAAGAATAAATCGTATTTTACAAAACTTTTTGTTGATAAAGATAAGATGAAATGAATTGTATGGGCGGTAACAGCACTATGGAACTTTTTGTTCGTAGCGAATTATTTAAAAATTAAAAAAATAGAACACTAGTCATGGAACAATATCGATCCATGTTGTTAATCGATATTTATATTGATCAATGTCGGTCCATATGGGCAACCCGATGTTTATTCAAGCGACGCTATATCCTCTGGTGATAAAATATAAAAGTTCGTGTTGTAGTCAACACGCGGCCAGCTTTGTTTGGTGACAAAGGAGTTGTTCATCGAAGCATGTTAAAGTGCAGAAATAACCTGCTCTTCCACGGAAAAGACACAGACTAATAAAGTGTTAAGGTTGATAGTGTTTTCCCCAAGGATTCTTTGATCTCTGTAAGTAGGTACATAGACAAACCAGCAAGATTTATAGTAATATTTAATACGCTGGTTATCGTACACCCCAGAACCGGGGGATATTTTACACTTTTGTTTCGTTTGTACGGTAGAAAGTAGCGTATTTTTTTGGAGGCCATGTGGTTGTTAAGAGAAATTCCCTTTAGTAAAAGGATAAGTTAAATTTATATTTATTTACATTTGTTTTACATCATTTCTTTCAATTGAAGCTGTTTCATTGTAATCATGGCCATTGTACTCCTAAGTTCTTGGCAAAAATTGTAAAAAAAAAAAAAAAAATAAAAGTGCAAGAGACTTGAAATGATTACAATTGAGTGGAACTACAAATTTTAGCATGAACGCAATATCGAAAATAACCTAATTTAAGGAACTAGAAGTGGTCGACAAAATTTTACTATCCATTAGCACAGCGAAGTGATGTAGGTCTAACTTTAGCTGCACAAAAATAGTATTCTTTACAAACAGTTTTTTTTACAATTTCTAACGTGTTTTACTATTTCTAGTTGGGTTGTCTATGTATGACGTTGCCACATCCCCTCCCATCTCTCCTCTAGCCATCAAACGCAGCATACAGATTTCCCGATGATCCTATATCAAAATGGGATTCCTTTTAAAAATAGTAAAAAAAAATCAGAATTGCATTATGTTCACAACATCAATGACCGATATTGAGCGATGTCAATACCCAATATTGAGCAATGTCGACGATCGATGTCGATGCCCGATGTCGATCTATATTGTTGACCGATATTGACCAAGATGTTTATAATTCAATATGCGGCCCATGTCGTGGAACTATATCGATCGATATCGTAAAATCCAATATGCCCATATCGGCCGACATGGATGTGCTACTTGGGGTACGCCAAATCCAAAATGAAAAAGGTGCCCTCCCACTTCGAGCACCTGTACAAAGTAAAACCATAATCAGAAAGGTGTCTTTATTAAAATGAAATGGACCCAGAATTGCTGTCTTCTGTTGCAATTGTTTTTCCAGGTCATTGCCTGACTCACAGCAGGAAAATGCTGTGATGGTATCTACAAACTAGGCCCAGGCCGAGTAACTTCCAGCATCCTCTTCCTAATCTCATCCTGTCCTGAGTCTGTGATGCCTAAAGGCTATAAATAAGTTCAATTCAATTCTGTTGCACTTCAGCTAAGAAAGGCTCTCTACTATCTTGTGCATCACATACTTAATTTTATTATTTAAATCAATTGTCTATATTTGCACGTGAAATTTAAATTATTGGGTTGCTGTTTTAATTAAATCTAGATCTTATCAATGGAAATATATCTACATCATTCATTTTCATTTCATCATCGTTCTCCTCTTCATTAACTAAATTTTTCAATTAGGTTTCGCGCTAAAGAAACCTATCTTTACGCTTTCTTACCCCCAAATATGGCGTGGTGCGCAACGTTCAATTTGGGAGTACTTTCACGCGTTCGCCGCTACGTGATGTTAGGGGCTTGATTTACAGATCACTTTGGTTGCTTTGTAACAAAAGTCAAAAGAAAAATCATTAAAAATGGAGGCCATACCTCATCCAGGATTTAGTTAAAATGTTTGCAAAAGTGAAAAAAAAAAAAAAAAAAAAAAAAAAAAAAAAAACGAAGCTATTTTTAATATATACAAAGTAAGCATCATGTGTAGCTGTTTTATCGTATTTCCCTTTAAGACCAAGTAATGTTGTACACACGTAAAAGCAAGTACTTAGTGCTTAATTTGAATATTAATGCGGAAATTATATTGCATTGGTGGCAACCAAATAAAACATTACAGCTGCGATCTTAAATGGCCTTGGCTTGGTTGAGGATAATCACTAAAAATCTACCTACGTGTTATTTAATAACATCCTCTTTAATATTGATTATCGTAAAATCATTAACTTCATAGTTACATGCCAATGAATTATAGTGAGGCGTGAAATTTGTAATACACAAAAAGTAGCACTGTTACTCTTTACTTAGAAATGTAACATTTTGTAACAATTTGGGCAATATTTCAATTCATTTGAGTTTGCATTCTTGGTGGGAGCCCTGCTGTTTCTGCTCATCTTGATGGACCAACATTTCCAATGTTCTATAGAAAGTAACAAATTAGTGTCAACTCCGATTAGCTACGATGCTTGCCGCTGGATTACAAACATGGCTCGAAATGGATCGGAGCAGACCGAAACGCCGTTCCGGTTCGTGACTATCTGGAACCTTCCTGTTCCGTCTCGTCAGTGTGGTAATCATAGATAAACAACGACAAAAGCATATTTACGAAGATAAAGTGTTCCGTTTCGTGAAAATTCCCATTTCGAGCCCTGATTACAAATCAAACGGACGTAGTGTAAAATTTCGACGCCATACTTATTGATTGATTTGAATTTTATTTGTGGCTTTTAGGCATCTAAGACTCAGACCGGGACAGAGGAGGGGAAAGCATTCGGGAAGGTTTAAACCAGAGCCTATGTTGAAGACTCCATCCCGGCATTTGCATGGTGTGACAGAAAAAAAACTCATTGAGGATGGTGGGCCTCTCGGATCGAATTCACAACCTCCTGAATGCTACGCTAACGCTCTACCACTGACCCCGGCGGCTCGGTTTATTGACTGATTTGTTGGTTATTTGAATTTGGCTATGCAATAATAAATCAAGTGTCCGTTTTCGTGATATTTAGATGTATGATTATGAAAGTCTAACGCATGCTACGCAAAGATGGTCCAACATCTTATATGAAACATGGTGTTCTCTTCAGTCACAAGCTTCCAGTCGTGGAAACGGTAGAATTTTATTTTACTATTCGCGAAATTTGCTTAAGCGGAAAAGTAAGGTTTGAAGTTGGTTCCAAATTGAAGAACTGTTCAGTTAATTTGTCGGTGTGAATAGGAGGCATGTGTTATCTGTATTATTTGCATATTTTTTTTCTGGAAATTAGGTAGACAGAATACCAGAAAGTTTTGGACTCTGAAGACTACTTACAGGATCTTGAAATATCATTGCTTGACAAATGAATTTATGTTTTTTAAAAAACAAATGAACTGTTCTCCGATATATATCAGTAATACTTTCCTGTGCTTTTCAGCTTGAGAAAATTGCGCACAGATTCAACGGCTTTTATTGTGGTCAGCATAGTGGTAGAAAGTTAAATTGGATGTACAACATGTCGAAAGGAGAGCTGCTGACAAATTGTTTCAAAAACAGGTAATAATTTTAGTAGATTTCAAGAGAACGGAAGTTGAAAGCTTGCATTTTATTTTAGTTAACTATATACTCTGTACCAGTACTTCTGGATACCAGAGCCGTAAACTATTTAATACCAATTCAGTTTTCGTAATACTTGGTAGTTCAGCCTTTTTCTTGGATGATCACCTGTACCCTTAGCGGGTGCGACTTCCCACCAATTTGCGGGTGGTTCAGTTTGTTGGCATGTTTTTAGTAACTCAACATTGAGTGCATCAACAGATGTTGACTGCGTTGGTTAGGACTTGAACCGCCATTTCAACTTGTCCCACAGGTGATCGATGGGTATGTGGTCAGGACTGCCGTAACCAAGGTAGTCGTTTAACACCCATCTCTTATTATTCCATAGCAGCTGCGGCTTTTTGGCAAGAGGCGATATCTGAATAAGTGCCATCCGTCTGAAGCATTCATCACTGCAGTAGAATTCTCCAATGATGGATTGTCCTGTTCACAGGCTTTTTGCACTATGTCTTATTCGTTGGTTGGGCTTGTGAACAGCGCTCTTCCGTGAAAACTGTAAATTTATTTCTTTTCGTACGGTATTAATGTTCATAGTAGTGTTACTCGTGCTGTGGAAATCTTCACGGATGATCAGATCAGCTTGTAGCTTGTTCATTGTGCGCTACCCGCTAATACCCTCTTGTCCCTACTAGTTATATTATGAGCCCGACCTGGGTGTTTTCCTGCTCTGGTAGTGCCAAACTGTTCATTTCATACAGTCTGTCGTTGATTCTACTCTAGTCGAACGGAGATTTACGCAGCAACCACAGAAGTTGATACGTTTCAATACAGTTCACAATGCGATGCGATGAAATGTTGCACTCTGCTACCTGTATGCAGACCCTTCCTCTTAGCAGCATATCTTATATGTATGGGGCCAGGCAGGCAGCAATTTCATAAGCACATCATATGTCTGGGAAAAGGCGCCCCTCTGGGAGCGATCTTCCGAGAACAGGTAAGGGAAAAGTAGCAGCCAGGGCCTTTGTCTAGGTACCATACCTGTCTTCGCCTAGTGGAAACTCTGGAAAACTTCAATCAATACCGCTGGCAGCAGAGCTCGAGCGTGCTTGCCTCCCTATCGTCGTTCTGAAGTCCGTGACCCTAACCACTAGATCACGATAATTACTGGTATGTGTTAATCAGCAGTCATGGAATGCCCCGTTACTACATATGACAGGAGTATGTGGGCAGTTATTGGTAGAGAATATGTTGAGTCTTATGTGAATGGTTTTTTTGTATGAACCAATTAAAGATTTTGTGTTATTGTTTATTTTATATTGATTGGAGGTCTAGATTCTACACGTTAGGCTCCTCCTAATGCACAGTTTTCAATCACGTATAGGGAAGGAAAACTGCTGGATGAAATTAGCCTTTAAATAAGCACTAATGTATTGCTTGGCGGCAACAAGAAGCTAGAGTTAATAAAAAGTGGGAAACCTTCTAGATGATAATTCATTTTAAACAAGTACAGTCACATAAAGAGGAACTCCGGGAACATAGCTGGTAGCTTTTATATTTTATTATATTTATGAGCTAGAAACGCAGCCGTGATATGTGTGGTTGACGAGCTCAGATCATACCTGCCTAAGTGCCTATCTAGCCCATAAATATGTTAAACGGTGCCGGTATACCTTTTTCCGTGACTGCCTTGTTTCGGTTTATATAGGAAGTTAAATGCACAAAAACATCCTCGTAGTTTTATAGTAGCGTAGTGAGCGACACGTTTATTTCAAACTGGTGACATGTTGCGGTATCAACACGGACGGCAGTGCATGCAGCCACGTTCTCCGCATCAGAGCACTGCCAGGAGCACATTATACAGGAACAAGAGTTTATGACGAAATCGGCGATTTCGCGAGACCTCGTAAGAAAAAAGATGTTAAAGGTAGGAATATGAGCTTTCAAAGTTAAGGAGACATGACTAATATGTGCACGTATGCAAAATTTCATAATCGTAGATTGAAGCATGTTCGAGTTTTGGACCCCTGAAATTGCGTATTTTAGGCTAACTGGCTGACTCATTCATTCACTCACTCATCATATTGTTTAGGGTGTTTGGTGATAACTAGGTAAAGGAAATATTACGACATTTTGAAAAAGTCGCCATCTTGTATTCAAAATAGCCACCAGACGTAAAATTTCAATAATTACACAGCCTAAACGGCTCAAGCTGGAAAAAGGAAATTTGGAACGAAGGTTCATTATCACTAGTAAGTTAAGAACCTATTACCAAATGTTAAAAAAGTTGCCATCTTGGATCCAAAATGGCACCCAAAACGAAATTTCCATAGAATACACTGCATAAATGGCTGAAACTAGAATAACGAAATTTAGTACGGCAGTACGTCATTATTAGTATGTTACGAAAAATATTGTAAATTATCTCCAAGGACGCAAATTGTCTCGGATCCAAAATGGCGGACATCATAAATCCATTTCCATAACGTTTGAGCTAGAGATACAAAATTTGGCATAAAGGTGTATTATCAAGAACAGTTTAGGAAAATATTACAATATTTTGAAAAAGTCGCTATCTTAGATTCAAAATGGTAGCCCAAAAAACATTTTCCGCACCGTTCGAGGTAGAGAAATGAAATTTGACATGAAGGAAGAAATGCATTCGGATAATAACGAAGATTGGTACACCCAGCTACATGGTCCGAATTCTCACTACAGATCACTTCACAATAGACAGCCTTCTCATAAATTGAGCATTGATCTATAAAAGAAGATACCGTGTTGAACCTTCCAGATCACCAGCACTTTGCTGTGAGAAATGCCAAATTTACGGAGACCATACAACCAATGAGTGTAAATATCAACCGATTTGTGGCTACTGCTCTGAACCTCACCTAACCAAGTCATGGACCAACCTTCAAAATCCGCCAAAATGCAACACATGACAAGAACATCACCCAATGTATTCATTTAAATGCAAAGGCAAACCGAAACCAAACGCAGAAAACAACATGCCGGTAGTACCACTCAGCATCCAAACACAGAACAGGTCAACGACTCATCTCTTCCAGTGCTTACTACAGAGCAAATCATACAATTCATCACTATAACTCTACAGAATCTATATCTATTCAACAAAGAAAACATCCTATTCAAAATCGAGCAGGCAGCACAACAAATTTTCAGAGTCAAACCACAAGCTACATATTCAGGCCATCATGTCCTCTTCTCATTTTCACCTCTCACCTAAACAGCTTTGATTCGTCATTCGTCACTCCCTCACCTGACATGCTCATCATTGCACTGTACCCATGAATGCTATATGTTGGGTTCACCTGTTGACATTACCATCTAGAGTAACCCCTAGATGAGAAGAACAATCAATCATGCGTTCAACTGTTATTCAAAGTGTTATGACGTGTATCGTACTTCATACCCATATTCCATATCATAATCATCAGATCCGATAACTATGGTTATAAGCACAATGCTTATGACGTCCTGATCAGAAAATTGATGAATATCAAGGATCAATAAAGAGTTAATTGAAACCTCTTAGCCCATCTAACGAACTCATCCTTGCCTTACAATCCTTAAATAACACTTCCCTAAAGCGAGGGCGTAACCCTTGGGAGGGGGTAGTCACACCGATGACTAGCAAGATGCGAAAAAGAACCACTTGACCTCAGAGTGAATAAAGCAATGTAAATTCCTCTATTGCAAGTACTTAATATTTTGAGTAGTTTAGTTGGAGAAGGATTTGCTGCCGTAGGTCGCTGAAAAGCGCTTCGGTTCGCATCTTTTCCCTGCATAAGTTCGACCAGAGTTAGATGTAGCCCCACCAGTCGTAAGGTAAATCCTGGACTGGGGCACTCTATCTCTTAACATGGAATTTAGATTCAGAGACACGTTAAGGATCGCTGCCTGAGTAGGAGTTACGTACGGAAACGTGGAATCTATGCGCCGCTCGACGGACGAAAAGTTAATTCCCAAGTACACGTACATGCATATCCGTATATAGAAGAGAATTAGTAGCAGACATAGAAGAGGACATAGAAGTCATAAGTATATTTTATCCCCGGAATACATTGCTGGAAACAAAAAAACAGAAATTAGAAGTATATTTACCCTCGGAATACATTGCTAGAGTTATATATCACCATACATTCAAGTAATCATGAAGTGCACTTAGAACACAGTGAACTTTGCAGGTCGTGAAGCCTGATTAGTCGAATATCGTGAGAACTGTCCATGAGTAAAGTTGGATTTGTTGTTCCAAGTTGTGTAATAATGAGTACGGATACAACTTAAAAGTGTTCAGCATATGCATACCGGAGATTGGATGTATGCTGTGACTAGATGTATGCAGAGATTGGATTGTGTAATCAAAAATCCTCAGGAAAGTATTAATCGTGAAGACCGTATCCATATGAACTGTTTTTGTGTTTTGCAGTTCCCGATAGTCTAAAGTGACGTCATTAATTAGTTAGACATTTCATAGTTTGAACCTATTATGTCTAGATAGGTCAGATGATTTACTTGCAGAGCAGATAACTGAGCATCTGCGTATCGTACTAGAGAAGTTGTAATTATTCTGAACACTTGTTAAAGGTAATAGCACCACCTATAGTGAACTCTATAAATTAAACTTTTTATTGCCCATCAACGTGGAATAAATACTTCTACAAGCTAACCATACATAGTGAAGAATACCTTCCAGTTAGAAGTGTGATATTTACGTGCTTTAAAACATACATAGGCCTTAATAAACGTTTCTATACAAAATGATAAAACTCGGGTATGTCTTTACATAAAGAAGCACCGATATAGTGGTTTTCTGAAACACTGACCTTGCATACTAATTAAGTGGAACGATTGTACATATATATATAAAACTTGATAATTAAGAAAGTGTTAAATCAAAGACACACACAGGAGAATTTTTTTACACACGCAGGAGAATAAGATCTTCGATTCACGTTTTAACACGACTTCCACACAGAGAAAAGCCTGAATTTAAGTAGAACACATTCGAAATTCTACGTATATTGAAAAAAGCGTAGTTTAGTGAAATAACGCAAACAATATTTATATCATACAAGAGAAAAACTTTAGAGCGATTGCTTAAGAATCATTAGAAACCGTAACACACACAGGGGAAAGTCCAAGTCTTTAAAATACGCATATAATCTTAACTCATATAGGTAAAAGTATATCGACGGCAACTGTCTAATTGAAAAGTCACACAGGGGAAACATTATTGATATTCTTTTATGCGACAGAAAGTGCAAAAGTTTGTGATAGAGTGGAGCGTACACTGTATGGTAATTGTATCGTTAAAATATCTTGGGCAAGATAAAAGGTAAATCAAAAGACAAACAGAAATAATTGTTAACCATTTATTTATCATTGAAAAGGGAATACATATATTTGTACGTTTGTAATCAGTCAGAACATAATTTTCATGAAGAATTTGCGTAGAAGTCAATCTACAAGGTAACCAAAAAAGTTTTTGCCGTTTTTGATGTCCCATTAATCATGCTCTCACAGAGAGGAAACTAAATGACGTACGTGCCTGTCAAGCGATCGGGAGTTAGTCTGATCATCGGCCTTCAGTAATACAGGCACGGTGCTCACGGTTATAGCTCGCCCAGTGTAAAAGAGAAATGGAGGTATCGAAGCAGCTTGTTCGCGTATGTTTGTTGTATGACTTTAAAGTGGATCTGTCAGCTTCCGCATCAAGTCGCCTCGTATGTCAGGCATTTGGTGAGAATGTCGTGAACGAACGCGCCGCCAGGCATTGATTCCAGAAATTCCGTTCGGGAGATGTGAGTCTTGCTGATGAACCTCGCAGTGGACGACCACATGTGTTGGATGACGAGGCCATCGAGGAGGACAGTGGTCTAACGTGTGATGAACTTGCAGAAAGGTTGCATGTTTCCGCTGCAACGGTCAGATTGCATCTGCATGTAATGGGGAAGTCATACAGGTTAAGAAAGTGGGTACCTCACACATTGTTGATAGCCAACAAGGAACAGCCTGTGACAGCTTGTTTGTCCATGCTAACTCGGCATCTGAACACACTCATATTTGATCGCTTGCTCACTGGTGGCTAAAAGTGGGTACTCTATGACACTCCCAAGCGTATCATACATTGGTTGTCGCCACGTGACCGTGTTCCTCACACCTCAAGACCACCTCTGCACCCACGAAAGGTTGTGCTCTCTGTACGGTGGACTTGTTGCCAAGTGGTGCATTACGAGCTTCTTTCACCTGGTCAGACCATCACTGCTGAACTGTACTTACAGCAGTTGCAAAGGGTGCACCGTGTATTGCGGCAGAAGGAACCGGCATTGATGAATCGCAAGGGTGTGCTGTTCCTCCACGACAATTTCAAATCAGATGTGGCAAAGATAACCCGGGAGACCCTTCAGAAAGATGTCTGGGAGACACTGTGCCATGCACCATATTCACCGGACCTTGCACAAACAGATTACCACCTGTTTCTTTCCCTAGACAACCACCTTCGTGGGAGATCCTCCGCCAATGAGGGTGACCTACGGAAAGCACTCACGGACTTCTTTGCCTCGAAGACCGCCGACTTTATCACCAGGGTATTGTGGAGCTGCAGGAACGTTGGCAAAAGGTGTTGGATGCTGATGGGCTTACTTCGAAACCTAAAGGTAGGTACCGTCCACTTTATTGCTGTTTGTTTATCATTGCTCAAGAACGGTAAAAACGTTTTTGGTTACCTTGTTGTTATTCAAATTGTTTTTTTCGGATTTGATCTTCACATTCATATGCATACGTTTTGTGTATTGTCACTATTGGTGAATGCAATCAATATTTCACATACTGGAATATAATCAAAGAACATATCAATAAAGAGTACCACAGTGATATTGATGAACTTTTGTGTGTCTTATCACCACACTTCACCAAGAAAACCTTCGTACTGCACCTTTAGACTCTAGAACTACAATTAAGACATCACCAACACCAATATATCTTAGTGTCTCTAACATCTTCATTACTATTAACTGTATCACCGTGCGTCACAGGTCGTACGTCGTTATAAGCCTATCTCTCAACGTCATACTGTGAGATCGGGTATCCTTCGGATTCCGAAGAACTCTTTATCTTCTTGTTGCATGTAAAAGTAATGAATTTGGCTTCTGTGGATTCTGTGCACACCCTGATTAGGTACTATTTGAGTTCAATTTTGACAAAAAAAAAAGAGAAGTTATAACCCACGTATGCTTTATTGCAGGTATACATTACAAGCATCAACGTTCCAAATGGCTGTACTTCTACAGTACAATACCAGAGAGAGTTGGGCTGTTCAACAATTATATGAATCTACGCAGATTAAAATGGATTTTCTAATCCAAGTGCTTCAAATCTTGCTCAAGGTGAAATTACTGCAGTGCGACGATGATGAGAACGACCTTTCAAATACGTCTGTCGTATCGTTATTCACAAACTACAAAAAGTGAGTTTAATTTTAATTATTTCGTTAGTTTACAAGTGAAGCACATTTAAGTGAAAAATTTGCGATTTTGAGAGTTGTTTTATATATATATATAAGGACTGGCTTCTTTCGATATATAAAAAGCAATAGTGTTGATCGTCAGTAGATGTGTGTTTGTTAACAATTAAGGAAATTCATTAATTCATAAACATAATCTTGTATTCTTAATAGATAAATGGTGTAAATGAAAATATAATCCTAACATTTGTTTTTTCAGCATTGTCATGTAGATGCAAAGTTACAATTTCGTTTTCTCCAAACTATGTTGTTTTTTCTTAGTTTGTTTCACTTGTAAGCCGACGATTTAAGGTTACATATTGTTCTGTGATTTCTGATTGTATGGAGTACTTCCTCCAGGGAGAAGGATTCAAAATGTTTTACCCACTGGAATTCATCAATGAACGCTTAAAATTACCGGTGATGAATTATTACATTCATTGGTCTACAGATGGTAAAGGAAGTAAATAACGCTATTATTGACTTTCTATAACATCAAGAATATTCTTGTCTTAATAATATGCCTGTAGGTTTTACACAAGGATGTATTTTCGCATGTACTTGCAATCGTCCTGAAAATACTTCGTACGATTTACAACTTGTATCTCAATTGTCAATATGGTGTTGGTATTCGTATTTCTGGACAGTAGTAATCTGTGTTACCTAAGACGATCTTATGTATTTCTGTTGAGTTTCTCGACAACTTCGAGGTACGAAATCTAATATGTCTCTATCCTAGGTGCCATCAAAGCACATGCTTGCAGAGTTGCCGCTCGTCCAGATTTTGTAGAGAACCTTCCTACTTTGCTGTTTTACTAATTCGTGTAATATTTTACATTGCTGATGATTTTCCAGTTTAAGTGGGTTATCCTCGGCGAAAAAAAGCCAATTGAGCTACCTATGGTTACTGTTTCATGAAATCGTGAAGTACTGATTTTAACAAATTCCTTAACTCCTCAAGCATGTGCAGCGAAGTGGTGCGCCTGTGTATTTTAAATAATGCACCATAGATAACGAATGCTACAACTCCAATACTACCCAGTATCAAAACGATTTTTCCTTTCCTAAAAATTGTTGATCATTTTACAATATATTGTATTTTAGTAGTCATAGCTGATACGGTGAGGTTATGATCATAAAAAATTTGACCAAAATCAACTACTCAACTGAACTGGACTAATTTGGTTATATTCTGAAAAAAAAGACAGGTCAAACTTCCTGCATGCGTGATGACTGATGAGAGTCCTAGATACCCTTAGTTAGAGAAGGAGACGAAAAGGGAAAGCATTGAGAAAGGATATGGGATTATATAAAAAGAATTGCCCCTCCCTACTTTCCTACATTTCCCTGCTTGTTCGTAGATCAGCCCCTTGAAGTTTATGCCCATATTTCCTTGGCTTTATAACCATTATGACAAATTGTCACTCATTTGTCCGCTGGAACTGCAAAGTACCTAATAAAATAAACAATAGGTATGTCTTTATACTTGTACCGTTTTGGGTTTAAAAAAATCCATAGACAAATATTGGAGACATGTATCTGATATAGAGATCTGCAGGATAGTTCGTAACAAATTAACTAATCTTAACAGAGCGGGATCAACACAAGAATTTTCTTTTTGAACAAACATATCTTTTACACTCCAAGTTCCCTCTATATTTATCTGGTTGTTCCTATCGTATTTATACATACTTATTTTGTGGTCCATTATGATTCCAACAGTGTTTTGTTTATTGTTCTGAGATTAAAGTATTGAATTTATGTATGGTCTTTAGGCATCTTTGGCTCAGTCCTAGAAGGGTAGGGAAGAGGATGGGAAAGGTAGCGGCCAGCTTAGTTAAGGTGTCATCCCAGCATTTGCCTGGTGAAACTGAGGGAAATTCTGGAAAACTCAGGATGGTCTGCCGTGGGGTTCGAACTCACATAAACACTTAACTCCCTCCTCCCCACACATCCCGTCCTGAAAGGGGTAATGGGCACTGTAGGTGCTTTGAGGTGATTTTAAACATTACGCTTGAAAGGTTAATACGGACTGAAAGATTAATTACTTTTCGCTTACTCTAATTTATATGTATTTTGTGCATACTTATACGACTGCTTTTAGTTTAAGATTTTCGTTGTACTTTTTTAACTAATCGACGTGAAATGTTGCTTCTGATTGCAGCAAGAAGTTGCGAGTGAACATCAATATTCCAATGAAAACGGAGCTAAAAATAGAACAAGAGACTACCCACAAGCATATTGAAGAAGATCGAAAGCATCTTATCCAGGCTGCGATTGTTCGAATCATGAAGATGAGGACAGTATTAAACCATCAGCAGCTTCTAGTGGAGGTTCTCAATCAAGTGTCATCTCGATTCAAGCCAAGGGTTCAAGTAATCAAGGTAAGGATTATTTTGTTTATGCATAAGTATGTGTGTTTTCTAGGGGAAAAGTTGTCGCGAAATTCACTGAACGGAATGCTGCAAGTAGGTCATGATTGGTACCGATAACTAAATGGACTAATTCAATTCTGAAGTCTAAAATTCGAATATCTCAATGAAAAATAAATAAATATTCATTGTAAGCTTTGAAAGAAAACTAATTGAGTACATAAGTACTCTTTCACACTATATTAATATTTCATAACATGA